>RJWM01003893.1:0-107976 GCA_004363535.1 Dasyprocta punctata | reverse complement strand
ATGAATGAGACAGAACAACAGTCACTTGAAAATAATGTAGAAAAATGTGAAGGATTAAAGTACTAATATGAATTGCTGTCAAAAGACTGCGAGAGAAAATAAAGACTTTCCATGAACACTAAAACCATTAGGGACTTCAAGAAGGCATATTGTGCAGTGCCAAGAACAAGTGAAGGAGAAAATACATTGTAAGAACTATTGGAAATTGTCCAAAAACTGAAAAAGAATTTTGTGGCCAGTGACAAAAAAAGATGAGTTTGATAAAAAGATGGAATAATTTACTAAGGATTTGGAAAAATTATTTCCTAAGCATTTTGTTGGCATAAGATAATATAATATCCAACAACATATTGTTATACAGAGTATACTTCAAGCTGAGTTTCTACACAAATAGATGCATTCAGTTCTATAAAAAATCGTTCTAAATATTCTAGGAGAATGACATATAAAAAGGTGTCTATGTTTTCTGAAGAGCACAAGGACCTGTAACTTTGTTCACTTCTGTTGCATATTTTCCTATTGTTTAGCTCAATAGCTTCAATCTGTGGACAGTTCCAATCCAGCAGCATATTAATGACTGAATGAAATTTTACAGTGGGGACAATTTGTGCCATTAGTTTCAGCTAGAGAAATCTATGGAAATAATATCTCTCTTTGATTTTTGCAAATGTTCTCCTCTTTTGTGATTTATGTTCATTAACAATTTAATTGCCAGAATTTCTTGGATCAAAGAATTTTCTGAATAAGGCATTTAGACATCCTCATAGAATTTTCAATAAAATATCACATGTATCGTATATATATCATATATATATAATTATCCTTAGAGTGTATGGAGGATTGGTTTAGAAACCCAACAGATACCAAAATCTTCAAGTACTGAGGATTCTGATATGAATTACTGTAGCAGTTACACGCAGCTTATGCATGTTCTTGCATTTTTTAAACTATGCCCATAACTCTCTCTAGATTTTTTAATGTACAGCATACAATATAAATACTGTATAAATTGTTATATTGTTTAGGAGGCAATGTCAATAAATTATATATAATTATATATATATATATATATAGTTCAATAATAATTTTTCAAATAGTTTTCATCTGCCTTTGGTTGAATACTCTGTTATAGAAACAACTGATAAAGCAAGTTGGCTGTATCTGATGTAATGACACATATAAATGTGTCTATTGCTGATTTAGAAACACGCATTGGAGTTATTCTTTATTTAACTGTAATTGATTTGAATCGCTCACTGATAGAAGCACAATGGAACCTTTTATATGTGTTTATTTTTCAATCATTGGAAAGTAAATGATTCATTTTCTTTTGCCTTTTTTATATCAAATTTATTGTATTCAAGCTAAGCCTGGTATCACACGCCTGTAATGCCAGAACTCAGGTGGCAGAGGCAGGAGGATCTATGCAAATTCAAGGCCAACCTGTGCTATGATGAAGTGAGTGCAAGGCCAGTC
This sequence comes from Dasyprocta punctata, assembly GCA_004363535.1. Classification (NCBI taxonomy): domain Eukaryota; kingdom Metazoa; phylum Chordata; class Mammalia; order Rodentia; family Dasyproctidae; genus Dasyprocta; species Dasyprocta punctata. Next base: position 106,500 of record RJWM01003893.1, on the reverse strand, counting down.
TGCACTGCATAGCAAAACACTGTCTCAAAAAAAATTTTTACTCAAAACTAGTAGAAACGCATTCGTCACATTATATTTTTATGTTGGCATTTACCCACTCAAGATGGACACTAATTTAAAATTTAAAATTACCTTAAATTCAATGTAAAGTTTAATTCAATAAATGTAAGTGTGACATGTATCTCATTCTTGCACTTTCTCATTTATACTCCTTTACTTCTTTTTAGGTGAAGTTCTCCATACTCAAGATTTTTTATTTTATTTTTTTCAGCGTTAATAATGCAAACCAGCTACATCTTCTAATTTGTGTCTTCTCCAGAAATTAATCTTTGGTTCATTCCATTGGATTCAGAATTAATTAACTTCAACATTGTTGTGTTCAGAGATGGGTATGAAATTAAATGATGCAACTCAGGTGTTGTTACACATGGTGTAAATGGTTGAATTTAAAAGAGAAGTTAGTGAAAATGTGCCATCTTGAGAAAAAACACAAGGCAAGTAAATTCTTATTAATGCTCAGCTAACAAGGGATAAGTGGAAACAAAACTTACTTTTAAGGGTTTCTATGCAGCAAGAATTGTTGGGATTTTAATTTTTTCCACTAAGTCCCAGTATTGTCCAATAAGACAGTCATTTTCATAAAATAAAATAAACAGGGAAGAGTGTTTAAATGACTAAAAATCTCTTCATAAACACAAAATAACATACTAAGTCCTTAAAAATCTGTGTTGAACCCATTCCTAATGTCCTATGTAACTGAGTGAAGTGTACTCTGCTATATCCCAGGGGATTTAGCACAATGTACCTAAAATGATTGCATTCCCACGACTTTTGTCCAGTGTAAGTACCCAGCAAGTGGACTCTGGATAGATAAGTCTTGCCTGAAAAGACACTGGGAAGTTGCTAAACTGTGTCATCCATAGAGAACCTACCTTCCTTCTCTGCCCATATCCTGAGTCAGATGTTCCTTCGAAAGCTGGTGATACAGTGGAATAAAAGCAAGACAATTTTTGTTATGGGTTATATCTAGGTATTCCCCCAAAGACTCATATGCTCATAGGCAGGTCTTTTGAGAGGTGACTCATCATGAGTGTATGATATTGGATTTGGTCACTGATGGACCTATAACTGGTTATGATGTTGGGAGGTGAAGCCCCGTGAAAAGAGGTGGGTTGCTATGGATTTGGCCTGGAAGGGTGTAGGCCCCTCCTCCTCCCTTGATCCATCACTGCTTCCTGCCTGCCATGCCATGAGCTGTTTCTTCTCTGTCATGTACTTCTGGCATGCCAGGTTTCCTTGACACCAGATGACTGAACCCTGAACAATCCCTGAGCCAAAATAAGTCTTTCCTAATTTAACGTGTGGATGTTGGTATTGTGTCAGCAATGAGAAAGTAACTAAGACAATGTTACTGTTTATGTAATCTATTACACAAAAACCCTTCCCACTGAAGTAATCAAGCCTGGAGCGGATCACTTTGGAATGTTATAGCCTAGCTGGTCACCAGTGGGCACCTTGAGAACTCTGACAATTTCTCTGTGCTATCATCTATTGTGCTACCTTCTGTGGACATTCTGGCTATTTACTAGTCAAGCAGGCTACCACTGAACTTAAATCTTTTCTGATACTACGTCTCAAATTAATCCTATGCTTTCCTGTTAATATCTTAATAAATCTTATCTCTCACAAGCCATCTCCAGCTGTTCTCTTTTGTCACTTAAAAACATACTCCAATGCCTTCACACAGCTGTGCTGTGGATGCAGCATAAACCTACAGCTGTACCTTAGAAACATAAGTTTAAGTGTACTGAATGGCAGATTTTGTACGTGTGTGTGTGTGTGACACAAGTCACTTCTATCATATCTCTCCATACATTAAAGGATCAAGGGATAATGGTAGAAACTGTCATTTTTAGTTCTGGCTGGAATTAACTTGCCATTGTGACTTTCTATTTGCTAGTACAACATATGCAACACCCACAAGTTAAAGGAGGAAGGGTTTATTTCAGTTCACAGTTTGCATAGGTTTTATGCCATAGTTGTCTGGCACTAAGGCAGGGTGCCGTGGCAGAGGGGCATGGTAGTAAAGGAACAGTCTACAGAAGATCGGACAGAAAAAAGCACAGCATCTTTCTTTTCCTTTTTATTTCACCAGGTCACAAGCCTATTGATTGGTGCCACTCCCATCCCCAAAACTATATTAAAGCAATGGGTGGACTAATTTGGTACCACACACTAAAATAAACTGTCATATATCCATGATCCAGTCACTCTCAAAAGCCCCATCTTTGAAAGCATGAAGCTTTTGGGGGGACATCTAGATAGAAACCATACTGTAATTTTCACATCATTTACCCAAGTACCTCTTTTTTATGTTTATTGGGTCTACTCTTTAGCATAAATGGGATGATGATTATTGCCTTTCAAAAAACAGAGGCAAAATATTTATCTGCCCTAAATCCTTTGTATTTACTGAAGCATCACTTTTTAAATTTGACTGCTTTACTAATTGCAAATCTTAATCTTTTCTTCTGATATAGCCATATCTTTATTACTAAACACTGACTGGAGAACCAGCTACCTTGCATACACACGTTAGCACAATTATAAGTATTTACTTCAATGACAGTTTCCTTAAGGCTGGAGAAATTTTTAAACAACTTCAAATAAATACATTGGTATATTTTATTCAAGTGAATTTTATCTCACTAGCCACATTTTTATTTTATTTTATTTATTTATTTTTTTTGGTTTGGTAACCTCTATGGCAATCCCTAGTGATCCTACTTCTTAATATTTGTATACATATATAATCCCCACTGTTGGATTGGTCTTATTGACTTCTATCTAACAAACAAACTAGGAAAGAAGGGAATAGATGCTCCTGATGATAGTAATTTGCAAAAATGATAGTGATTACTTAAATTTTTCATATCGAGATTTTTCTTTTATTACTTGCTCTGAGGAAGCAAATCATAAGGGATCCCTGCCCAGAGGCACACATGAGAATACATGGAGTGGACGTGAATACTGCAAGTACCCTTGAGAGCTGGGTGAAGATCTTCAACTTAAGTTTAGATTTTAGGTGATCATACTTCCATCAACAATTTTACTCCAGGTACATAAATTTATTTTATTTTATTTTGTTTTATTTTATTAAGTTACATAAGTTTAAATCACAGGTATGTCTGCACTCAGATTCCAGACTCCCAACCACAGAAAATAGGATACTGAATATTTGCTATTTTTAGCTACGTCATGTGGGTGCAATTTGTTCCATAGCAGTAGATAATTAAAGTAATCATTTCTTCAAGAAGAAAGGTATTCTAAGAACAAATAGCTAACTATGTGGGAAAAACTTTAGAGTCAGAAATCAACAGACCCTGAAGGATTTTTGAATAATTTGCTACTCAGACAAAAGTTAAATTTCACTAAACCAGTTGTTAAGAGTTGCCTAAACTTTATGAATGCTCAAAATGAAGGCTCAAAAGGTTAAAAAAATGGATAGTTGTTAGATACTAGCAGAAATTTAGCATCAATATTTTCTGTAAAGTATCTGGAAAGCAGAGAACATGTTGAACAAAGTAGACAATCTAACTAAAACTATTTCCAAGCAAAGTACTGAAGACACCAAATTGTTACTTCAAGCATCCACAGTAAAACTAAAAAGAAGACAAACCAAAGAGAAGAAAGTACAATTACCAGAAAAAGTAGCCAGACTTAGTAGTTTTATAAATTCTCTTTTTTTCAGGTGAGCAACAATGCCACTATTTAAAAATAACTTTCAAGGAAATAAAAAATCAAATCACAAGCACACAAACACACACACACAACACACACACACAAAACACACCCAAGTCCTTTGAACCCTGGAACATTACTAACAAAATTGAGACTGAGGGAACTGATTTGTTACAAACAATGTTACTTTTCATGAAAAAGGAAAAATCACTTAATTTGGAAACAAGATCACAAAAGGAAAACCAAACACAATGAAATATTCCAAGCATCAAGAATTAATAATACAGATGTATATATATATATATATTCTTTATATATATTATTCTTTATATAACTATTCCCATATGTATTTTTATTTATGTGATTTTATTTTATATATGCTATGGATATTCTTTATAGATCAATTTTCTTTACATATTATATATGCATATACAATCTTTATATTCTATATATCTATATATTAAATATATGTATATTATTTGCATATTATTTTGTTATATCATACTGTATCTATTTATATATATATATGATTTATTACAGCAACTATGATATAATAAATATTTGCACTTTTAAACCAGAAAGTTTTGAACTATTATTTGTATGGAGTAATAATAATAAAGTTTTCTATGTGAGTACATTTCGTGATTTGCATTCTGTAGTGCAAATATTTTGGAAACGTTATTCAGGTTAGATGAAGGGTACCAAGACTGTTCTTAATAAGAACTAAGTAATTAACTTACAGCTAACCAAATTGTATTTGTGTTTCAATAATCTTCTCTTAATTTCAAAACTATTTTTCAATTATTTTCTCTGTGACTAGTAATTTTGTTATTTTCTTATAAATTTTAAATATAAATTTTAGACTTTGGAAAACCTAGGCTTTGTAGGAAAACTCAGGTACTAATCTGAGTTAAATTTAATTATTAGGAAAAAATAACTTCCATATATTTGCAACAGCTCTAGTTTTTAAAAAAATGTAATATGTTTTATTGGTAAAATGTAGGTATGTACAATGATCACAGCCAACGTAGGGGATATATACTTATACATGATACAGTTTTTTATGTTATAGGTTAAAAAAACTTCATTTTCACTTTAAAATACAATAGTTTATGTGTAGTTTAATAAATGAACTATTTTTCCATAGTTCTTAATATTACTTCCCTAGTGAATTAAACAACAAATGCCTATCTAGGAAGAAATGTAAAAAAGGTACATTTTAGCAAAATTTTGAGAAGAAAGTCGAGAAAACTCAGGATTTCAAGTCACCATACCACTAAGAGTTCCTCATATAAGCAAAAGGGACAAAATACATAATTTCAACACCATTACTTTGTGAATTGATCTTGGCTTATGCAACAACAAAAAAATAGAAATACTTTTGATTGTGGTAACAAATCTTGTGTACATACACAACATGGAATGTTTTCAAAATCTCAAATTATGTTAAATTCAGTGTACTTGTTATGCAAATGAAAGAAAATAAACACTGATCCTCACTATATTTTTAAAAGTTATATAGAAAAGCTTAATATTTTGTTAGTTATTTGTATGACCAGATTTCAATGAAGAGAACAGTCATACTATCTTTGGGATCCCAACAGAGAATTATAGAAACTACATTATCTTCAAAATTTTCTAATTTTCCTGCAGAATTTCAGCAACAAGGAGAATAACAGTGAGAGAAGAAGAAAGAGAAGAACATTAAGAAATGAAGGACCAGGAGTTTGGCTCAGTGACTTAAATGCCTGCTTGGCAGGTGTGAGGTTGGGAGTTCAATCCCTGGTGCCGCGAAAAAATAAAAAATAAAAATCTGCACTGCGTGTTGGAGAAACTGTGTATCATCCACTCCTCTTCATAATGAAACATTATCTGTATCTTTCTTACATGATACCCTCAAAGTGTTGATTCAAAGGTGCTTATTATTTATTCAAATTATTTTCTAGATCATGAGGATCAGACAGATTGGTTTCCTGGGCCATTTTGAGTGACGAGAAATTGTCTTGGACCCTGTATAAAATATACAATAAAATTAATATGCATAAGTAACAAAGTCTCCTTAATTTAAAAAAATATTTTACTCAAATCTTTCTAGTATTATCAATGCTGTGTATGTAAATATAAAAAATACCATGGGCAAATTACGATTTGTCAAATAATCTTTTTGTACTACAATTGATAAAAGACTTTTAACTTATTTTGTGAGATAAGACAAGTTCAAAACTTAAACCAACCTACTAAGAAAGATACTAAAAATTTTTTATCTCTGAAGCTGCATTACTAGCTATCGATGGGCGACAGGTTGGACTAGACTATTATTGCTGCTGTCAAATACAAAGTCCTGTGTTACCTATTTGAATAGCCTCTGCCTGTGGTTTTACTATTTTTCTTTCCATTGGAACTGATTTGTTTTGTTTTATTTTGTTTGTTTTTCATCCTTTCTCCTTTATTGGACATGAAAGTACCTGAATGTGAGAACTAACAATGAAAATGTCTCAATTCCTGTCTGCATACATTGACTAACATGGTGGAATGTATAATGTTTCCTGAACTTCTCCCACATGGTCATTAAGTTAGGAGGTTGTTCCAGATGGCTCCTGAAGCCTGAATTTTTTTTTTCTGTAACCTTACAATTAACTCATCACATTATTCTTGTGAGAAAATGAATTTTGACTTTGCAACAACAAATTGTGAACCACTTCTATAAAACAAAATATTACACAGAAAATTTATGATGTTCTACAAAAGCATGAGGTTTTATTTTTGAGAGTTTTTATTGATGATACAAGCTTAAAAGCTTTTTTTTTCTGTCTTTTGTTTTTGTTTTGCTATGTTGCCCAAACTGGTCTTGAATTCCTGGTTCAGTCCGGTGAGTATTAATGCAAGTTCCATCATTCCTGGCTGTCTTGTTTTTTTTTTATATATTCTAATTCTCACAGGTTTATTCCTTCCTCCGTTTTCTTAACCTGCTATCTCACATCTGGTCAGGCCAATGAAAAAGCATAAACACTCCTTCCTTTGACATCACATTGAGATTCAAAAGATACAAATCCTTTCCCTGGGAGATCATAGTGGCCCTGACCTCTAATCACACAAAGCCACAAGACATTCTGAATCTCCTTTCTATCAAGTCAATTTTTCATCGTCTTTGGAATCCTACTATTATATTGATGACATTATCCATTGGTGACATACACATTCTGAATGGGAATCAGGTATTACCCTACATGAAATACAAAACCCTAACACCTCCACAAATTTTTCAGTTTTTTTGGCTATTTGGTCAGCCATTCCTCTATTTATGACAATGCCATGAAAGATCTATCAACTCAGCACCTACAAATTATTTTAGAATTTTACTAGTTTGGGTGACAACTTTTTCTTGTGTAATTTTTACTTAGGCCTACTCACAGTGCTACCTATACACTGACTCACTTTGAATTGCTTGCTTTCCAATAAGTAGTCTGGAACCTGTCAAGAATATGAGATAACAGGAATTCCATTAGTGCTCCAGAGTCTGCATCTCTGAGGAAATTTTGTATCATTCTTTCAAGGCTCCTGGAATATTTGAACCATCAAAGATGTCTACAAGTTGCCTCAGCAGTTCTGATGGGAGAAACTGCCTACCTCTGTGTTTAAATATACAGCACTAACATGACAATTGTTGACCATAAAAGTGGCTATCCTAGAGCCCTGAGCTCTAGGATACCTTGGGCACAAAAGTAGCACAATAAAGACTCAGCATAACTACCAGTTTCCTTCCTACAAGATGGAGCCAAAATGAAGCCCTTGGGCATATCCTGTCGACAGGAAGAAGTGGTTCCTTGTCTTCAATCCCTTCTCAGATGCCATGCTGCATAAAGTCATTTTTCTCACGGACTTAATGGTTACTGGGGGTGCCCTTGGTATTGACTGACTTTTTTTTTTCGCTGCACCAGGGATTGAACTCACAACCTTGAGCCTGTCAGTCAGGCACTTAAGTCACTGAGCCAAACTCCCGGCCCTGGGTTTTTTGAGGCAGGGTCGCACTGTGTAGCTCAGGCCGGGCTTGCGCTCACGTTGTAGCCCAAGCCGGCCTCGAACTCACAACGCTCCTCCTAACTCAGCCTCCCGAATGCTGGGATTAAAGGCGTGCACCACTACGCCTGGCTTGGGAATGACTGATTTAAACACATAGGAGTTCACAATCTTTATGGAATGAATTATCAGCACCTCACATGATGGACCTTAGTAGAATGTTGTTGGTTTTTGTTCCTTACATCAGTCTGAACTATTCAACCACATTCTGAATCCCTCATGCTTCTTTTTTTTTTATATACTTCTTTATTGTGTCTATAACATACAGATTTGGGTTGATATCTTCCATTTACATATTAATAAACAATTATATTTTTGGTAATATTTCAAAATATAATTAGAATACTTTTTTGTTATGTTGTTAAAACTTGTACTCCTTATGGTTAATCACATTTGACCTATTAAATGTTGTGCTTACTTGAAAAACATTTTGTATTCTTTGTAATAAAAATGGTTTACTTTTGAGTGCTTATTATGTTCTTTAAAACTAGAAATATCTTTTGTTGATAGAAGACAACCTTCAGCATTTGAGTACAATGATTTATTTCCCATTATATTCACTTTAAAAGATTTTTTCTTGACAATTATATTTCTTTTCTTAGCATGGTAACTGAAGAGATTTAAATTTTATTTTAAACATAAACACCACTTTTCTTCATGTTTTGAAAAAAATCAAAGCAACAGAAAGTTTCAAGAATAACACAAGTAATTATGTGTCCTGAACTCCTCAAATGTAAGTTGCCCACATAATACTCCATTATTAAGAATGTTCTTCTATAATAAGGTAGCTATGAAATACGATTGATAGGCTAATTCATCCAATTATAGCAATCACTTCACTGTATATTTGCGTGTCAAAACACCATGCTATGTATTTGAAATATAAACAATAAAAATAAATATAAGATTATACTGAAAATGCAAAAAGGAGACTATCTTCTTAATTATGTTTGATGCACTATCAACATACGGAAGCAAACATGATCTCTATCATATGATTCAAAGACTTCAGGCCTTACGAATTGATTCAGTAGGCTCACTACAAAAAATTATTTATTCCAAGTTTTTTCTTATTTAATTGTCAACTCTTTTTGTTGTCCCTCCATGTGGAGCACCTCAATATTCTTTTGACTTTTACAATTGAGTTTAATTTTACAGTTTTGCAAACTGCTTAATAGAATGTGCCTACATTTTTTGTGTCTAATGATACCTCAAAATGAAGTTCATATTAGCATCTTTATGTATGACTATCACAGAAGTGATGCTGTATTCCTCTAATTGCATTCTGTTATGTGGCACATGATTTTCATTTGTCCCAAATCCCATTTGGATTGCTCAATATTAAATCTGATTACTTAATAGAGAAACCCTTTCAGTGCTTCACTTTTGAAAAATTGCTCTTTTTAAAGTTATAATTAAGAAATATTTTGTGAGGAGGAATATTATGACTGTTTAATTACCCATTTGCTTTATAAAATTCATTTATTTTTTTTAATTGGAAAATGTTATGCATTTACCACGCACAACATGACATCTTGAAATATATTTGGTGTGAAATGATTTCATCTAGCCAATTAACATGTATTGCCTTACATAGTTATCATTCTGTTGATAAGAATACTTAGCATCCACTGTCACTATTTTTCAAGATGATAATATATCATTATCAACTCTAGTTGCCATGCTAGCCAACAGATCTCTTGAACTTACTCCTGTCTCTTATGGAAATTTTCTATCATTTGGCCAATGTCTCCAAAACTTTCCATGGTGCTGCAGCCTTTGGTGATCACCGTCCTACTCTCTATTTTTACAAGCTCAACTTCTTAAAAGGTTCTATATATTAATGAGATCATGCAGCATTTGTCCTTCTCTGTCTGGATCATTTAACATTTATTCTCAGTTTACTTATTAAAGAGGTAATAGTTTCTCTTTTTTGCAGCTGAATAATATTCTATGATACATATGGTATTATATATAAGGTTTCTTGTGCCCTTGTTTACTGATGAACACAGATATCAACTTATGGTTGTTATAATAGCTATTATAAAAAGATAACACCTATTTAATGTTCCTATTAAATGTTTTAGCAATTATCAAAGTTAGTTGACGGAATTAATGATTGCTTGATAGTTGTCAAATTGTGATTATCTAAATCATTCTACCTTTAGTCAATAGCATTTGACAATAAGAGAATTTTCTCTGTTATCTGTTTACTTAGTCTATTTTTATCATCATAGACTCACTGAGACTTGTTTTGTGCAATGGGTTATCATAATTGAATTTGTTTTTTCAACATTAATGTTGCTGTATGTTCAGTGAATATCTCTTCCTGTTACTGCACTTTCACAAGTCATCTACCTCCATTACTTTTCGAGCTTGCACTTATTCTAGGGCACAGAATCATGTTTAAAGATCATCTTGTACAATGTTTTAGCTTAGCACTGGAATTTACTATGTCTTCAAATTATTAATACAGTTATTATTATCATTTTATTTATTATTACTATTATTATTTTTTGTCGGTACCGGGGAACAAACTCACAACCTTACGTCTGGCAAGCAGGTGCTTCAGCCACTGAACCAAACACCCGGCATATTTTTTTCGATGCAGGGTCACACTATGTAGTTCAGGTCGGCCTTGCTCATGTTGTATCCCAAGCCGGCCTCAAACTCATAACGCTCCACCTACCTCAGTCTCCCAAGTGCTGGGATTAAAGGCGTGCACCACCATGCCTGGCATCATTTTATTTTATTTTATTTATTTATTTATTTATTTATTTTTGGTACCAGAGATTGCGCTTATGACCTTGCACTTGCCAGGCAGGTGCTTATGCCACGGAACTAAATCCCTGGCTCATTATTACTTTGGACAGAATCTCATCATGTAATTCACACAGCCCTTGATTTCTTTATGTAATTGAGGTTGGCCTCAAACTCATGGCAATTTTCTTGCCTTTACCTCCTGAGTGCTGCAATTACAGGCCTACCACACCTGGCTTTCAAATGGCTTTATTTCTTCCAGTGGAAAATCAAAGTGAGGTCTGCGTAACAGTTTGGTTGAGAACTCCTTAAATTTTGTTACTCTATGACGACTTCTGTGAACACATATCCATGCATGTTTATCTGAATTAATTTTGAGACAAATATATCAAAATCAGGAATTATGAAATTGCTTTTCAGTTCAGCTTATTCTGATTTTCTTGCTTTTCATGTTTGCAATTATATTCCATAAAACTCAGAAAATGTGTTTTATTTATTTGATAACCCTCTTTTATCTAAACCCTCTTTTATCTAAACAATCTCTTTGACTATCTGTGCACCACAGGTGAGCTCTCTGCATCTATTGAAGCTCCAGCACTTCCCTTCCTAACACAAAGGAAATACTCTGCTCAGCTGCTCTGGCTACTGCTACTGCTCCTACAATTATGTCACACAAATGGGTACTGTCTAACAATACCTCCTCTCTATGGGCATCATTCTTGTTCTACCCTTTCTGATGTCAGCATGTCATCCCCCACAATGCCTGCCCCTTCCTGATTCCCTCTTCACCTTGCTTGGTCAGTGATGCTACTGCCTCCAACTTCTTCCCTCCCTTTGGCACACACTTCTCAGGATTTGAGCTTCACATTGGAAATCAGTCTACTACAATGAGTCAAATTAAAATGTCACTCTTCAACCTTCGATGTCTTTATCTTTGTAAAGTTCCGGAAATTTATCTCTGGTTTAATTCCTAAATGTAATTTCAGAATATTCAGGATTTCAACATTAAGAGAGGAGAAGTGTTTTTAAAAGAAATAAGGCTAAAGGAGCAAGGATACCTAATATTATTTTGAAATTGCATTTTAAAATATGTCATAACTTTTCAGCTTATGTGTAGTCCCCAGGTGTTGTTAATACCCATGAATGCTAATTAACACTGAACTGCTTACTACAATGTTTTTCTAGCAGGCAGCCTCAAAATGTCCCATTATCATGATTAAATATTTATTGAACTTGAAGTGTGTCCTCAACACTGTAAAGAAGGTGCAGGAAAAGTTTCTTCTTCAAAGACTTTATTGTGCTCAGAAATACATCAAGGTAAGTTCATGTACCCAGGATTTTGCCCCAAGTTCTATTATGCTTTATCTTTATATATGAACATTCTACTTATTAAATAAAAAATTTTATTTTTCTTATAAAACTATTTCTTAAGGGAAAAATGACCATGACCACCAATAACAGAATCTGCTCTTATTCCTTATCTCCATTATAATAGCTACTTTATTACTTAGAATATTTCAATCTCTCTGTACGCAATTTTTTAATCTACCATTTTCAACATTTGCATAATTGGCATTTGGTTGAGACGGTGCCATATCCTGACACTTTTCTGTCTTTTAGAGGATATTCAGCAGCATTCCTGACTTCTATTGACTAGGAGCAAATATATTGGCCCAGCCTATCACTCAATAGTCATGCAAGCAAAAACATCTCCAGATAGTGCCAGAGGCCTCCTAGCAAGGCCAAAGTTCCCAATACCCTTTAAGAACCATTGTTACTTGAACGAAAATGGTGGCTGGTTTGGAACATTACAGTGTATTACGCACTATTTTCACAAAAGGTACGACATTATATAGAAACATGAATAGCAGGAGTCGCAAATGCAAAAATTATCTGGGACAAGCATGTAGAGTAAGGTAGAGGAAATTTCAAGTGGGTACAGTGGTAGATTAGGGAGGTTACAATAACAAAATATCTGATGCTTGGTAAATTTATGAAAAACACTTTAAACTCAGTTTTGGAAGCTAAAGTTGGAAGGGCTACATCCAGTGATGGCCTCCTCATCATAGCAGAGTCCCAAGTTCACATGGTATATCATAAGGCTGGTTGCAGTGATTACAGTTGTACCTGTGTCTCTTCAGTTCTCCCTATTCTCCGTCTGTTATGGTTGATACATTGTGTCAACTTGAGAAGTTTAGAAGTTTAACTAAGAAACTCAGCTGGGAGTGAGAGTTCTTACTGTGTATATGTCATCTTCCTCTGCAAGAGGAGGGCAAGGAGATTTTGTGAGTGCTACACCCAACCTGGAGAGGGGACAGCCTATGTACAATATAAGGAAGAAAAAGAGACTTGCTCCTCCCTGCTTTTGCTCTGGCTGCTTTTGCTGGCAGCTGCCTTAAAGTGGTGCCGCAGTGCCATGCAGCCTACCTTGAAGACAGCTGATTATAGACTGAAACCTCCAGAAACTGTGAGCTAAATAAACCTTTCCTTCTTTCATTTTGGGAGTTGCATATTTTGTCCCAGGAATAAGAGAAAAGTAACCGAGACACTCTCTTTCATAAAGCCACAAGTATCCACTGGTGGGGATCCTCTTCAAGAAACTTATGTAGTCCTAATCATTTCCCAAATAGTCTATCTCTAAAACCAAAATTGTTTCTTTTTCCTATCCTAATATGTCAGAGATAAAATTTCAATGCAGAATTCATAGGTTATACACTTTGACCATACCCAAAGCATAACTATCTCTTATTCCTTACGTAATGTTGTCGATTTCTATGATTATTTGAGAAAAAGACACACCTGTAGAAACGTTGCTATTTTTTAAGAACTGGGAAGTTGTTTTTTTAAAATACAATGCTAAGCAGCACTGTGCACACTGTTTCACTATGAAGTGATAAAATAAATGCACAAATATAGATAAAGATTATAAAATGTGCCTGAACTACATAAAATATGTACATACACACACACACAAACAGACTTGCAGACATCAAACTGTATTGTCTTTGTAATGGATAATTATTATTTTCATAGTTGGAATCAGAATTGTTCATACATTTCTTACAATGATTATGAATGGTTCATGATTGGTTTTCTGGTGAGAACACCCAAGACTCAGCACCAGAGATGCACAGATCATGGGTGTTTGGGATGCAGGAAGAGAGCCTGGGCAGAAAGTTGTCAGTTTCCATAAAAGCCTAAGCTTTGTTGGAAAAATATCTCTTTTTGGATATAAAAGAGTGAAGTCAAGAAATGGAAAAAACTGTCATCTACCTGAAAAAAATGGTGTTACAGGGTGTAAGAACTCCCCATTGCTTGTCTTTCTATAGTAGCTAAAAATAAGGTAGACATTCCATGCAACTCTGCATCCCAGAGTTTAAGAGATGAAAATGACTCCAAGGTTAAAGTACATACAATAAATATTTAGGAGAAATATTACCTGCCCCAAATAAAGGGCAGTAAGATGAGTTTTAAATTAAATGAAATACATAATACAAGTGTGATCAGATTCTTATCTATAACTGTAACATTTGATTGAACAAAAATATGTTAGCCATTAAAAAAGAAGTCAAACTGAGGAAAAAAATGATTCAACTAAAAGAGTCAATATTAAAGTCTGTCAAGAAAAAAAATCATTTAGAAACTAGGCAGAAGCCGGGCATGGTGGCACACACCTTTAATCCCAGCACTCGGGAGGCTGAGGTAGGCAGAGCGTTGTGAGTTCGAGGCCGGCTTGGGCCACAACTCGAGTGCAAGCCCGGCCTGGGCTACATAGTGCCACCCTGCCTCAAAAAACCAGGGCCGGGAGTTTGGCTCAGTGCCTTAAGCGCCTGCTCTGGCAGGCACGAGGTTGTGAGTTCAATGCCTGGTGCCGCAAAAAAAAAAAAAAAAAAAAAAAAAAAAAGAAACTAGGCAGAAGCCCAAATCCCAGGAATCTGGGTAAAATAGCATAACATGCTGTGTGATATGGGAGCTGTTATAATCCTAGAATGCATGTCATTCAAAGCATAAAGTCTTCCCTCATGAATACTTTGGACAATGAACACTGGAATGAATATATATATATATATATATATATATATATATATATGTGTGTGTGTGTGTGTGTGTTGGGCATGTCAGGCATTGTACAATTGGAAGAGCCCATTCAATTTAATGTGGAAAGTTAAGTCCTTTCTTAGTTGAAGTAGTAAAGTTTATAAGTCAAATCTTCTTTCCTGTTTCTGCAAAGAAAACTGCCAATACTATTTGGTGAATTTGAATTTGAAGTCTAACAGTCCATTGAAAACAATTGTAGAGCAATACAAATAAAATCTGCATGCTTAGAAAATGGAAAAGGAGCCAGAAGAAGGGAAAGAAATAATTCATCAATTTGAGAAGACATATAGTTTTAGAATATCAGAAGTGGGAAATAGAATCAGTCTAGCAGTAAGATTTGGTAGCTAGCAACACTTCAAGATGGTTTTCATGCTGAGAGAAACCAGAAAAAATCAGCCAAGTAAGTAATTATTTCATTTAGGTGTTGACTGGAACTGGCAACCAAAGGCTAAAGTTAAACTGGCCCTTCTAGATGGGACAATGAATGTAGTACATCTCAAGGGAAACTTTTATGGACAGATGACAAATTGCCAGAACCAGCTACAAACACTTCATCTTGTGAGAGATTCCAACACTGTGGTATAAACTTTGCCTGAGGTTAAATTTTCACTCAGTTGCAGTAGACTTTGCTTTGTAAAAAGTACAAAAAAGTTATAATTTTACATGAGCATTTATACTTGCGTGCATACATTCACTCTCTGATTTTTAAGACTTTTTATATGTTCCACTTGGCTTACTATATGTCTGTATAATTTTGGCAAGTCAAACACAGTTCTACAAGCAATATATAAATATGTAAATTGTATGTCATACCTGGACTGCTCCTCTTTTAATTAGCACCATGTATTAGCAATTATAATTTTAGAATGTTAACAGGTAGACAAAATTGAAATGACCAAAGGTAATATTTTTTCTCCCTGATTCATGAGAGTTTGAAGACCACACACAAAAAAGTAGTGTCTAATAAATCCTCTTGTAGCATAGAGAAAGTTTAAAATAATAAAAACTCGGAAAGGTACAGCACCGCACTCCAGGAGTGAGTCCTCACTACCTGCACAGAGGATCGAGCTCTGCCCAGCCCAGGATCCCAGCGAAATCCATTAGGGGAATGCCTGGCCAGCCTTACAGAACACAGAGGTAATGAGCCCAGCCCAGCCCATCCCAGAGCCCCAGAGCTGCTCATTATGGAGCAGCCAGAGTAGCTGTAGGACTTTGGAGAATTTGAGCTCTGCCCATCAGAATACAAGATACAAGCTCCATTGTTCAGGCATGAGGCCATGCAGTAGGTCCTAGAGGTTGCAAACTCCACCCAGTCAGGAGCAAGGGCCTGGCACCATATGCTGAGGGTACGCTTGGGCTTGGCCCACACTCCAGAGGCTCAGAAATCCTCGCAGCCAGAATCAAGGTCCTAGTGGTGCCACACTCCAGATTGCACTCCACCTAGTCACCTGAGGCCCGGAGATTCCCAAATCTACCCAGTCAGGCTGAAGTTCCAGCACCATACCCCAGCGGTGTAGAGGTCCTGACCACCACATAGCCAGGTTCTAGGCTCAGGCAACAACCTTCAGGGCTGTGCCCCTGTTAGCTGCAGGGAGGATACAAACTGTTCAGCCCAAAGTCCCAGAGCAGCACAACAAAGTACATCAGGGGAACACAAAGCCAGCATCACAGACAACAGAGCATGAGGATCCAGCACCATAGCCTGGGGGTATGCCCCAACTACTACAGGGATATTGGAAGATGGAAGCTCTACCCAGCAGTGGTCCTAGTGCAGTCTATCTGGAGGCTGCCTGGCCAGCCACACAGGTCACAGAAGAAAATGAAAAAATGAAAGAGCAAGAAGCAGTCTCAGTTACCCAGCCCACTGAGAACAAACCCAAGAGACAATGAAATGGAAGACACTGGGAATAATACAACTAAACTTTCTGAAACAATAGCAACTGAAATTAAAAGAAAAACTCAATGAAGCTATAGAGGAAACCAGATCAGAAAAAAAGTATCTCAGCTAAAAATTGAGATGACAATCATTATGAAAGAAATGCAGTGTGTATCTAAAGAAGATTAAGATAAAAAAGAAGAATATAAGAAAATGATGGAAACTTTGAATGAATAAAATCAGACACAAATAGAATGCGTGAAATAGATTCAAAGAGAAATTCAGGAAATTAAAAATTCCATAGAAAATAGGCAAAACTACTTGAATGAAGCTGAAGATAGAGTCTCAGACCTCTAAGACAGCATGGAAGCTCACAATCATAAAGAAAAGATCTCTTAAAAATAACAAGGAACCAGGAAACAAAAATTCAACAGCTGCTAGATGATGCAAAGAGAAATAACATAAGATTAATAGGTATCAATGAAAAATCAGGGGTCAATACTAATGAACTCTGAAGAATATTTGCAGAAATAATAGCAGAAAATTTTCCAAATGTGGGAAGAGTATCTGATACACAGGTAAATGAGGCATAGAGAAACCTAATTAACCATAATCAAAATAAAGCTTCACCCCGACATATAATAATTAGGGTATCAGAAAAACAGCAGAAGAATAGCATACTAAAAGCTGTAAGAGAAAAGAAACAGATCACATATGAAGGAAATCCTATCCGAATCACAGTAGACTTCTCAACACAAACCTTTCAGTCAAGAAGAACTTGGAGGGAAGTATTTCAAATCCTGAAAGATAACAACTTTCAACTCAGATTGATGTATCCTGCAAAACTATCTTTAAAAATGGACAGAGAAATTAGATACTTCCATGACAAATAACAAAAGAAGAAGTTTATCACTACCAAACCAACACTACAAAGAGTACTGAAAGGCACTCTTGAAAGAGACAAAGATAACAACAATCTTAAGAAGAGCAACAAAAGGAAACCACTAAGCAGGGCAAACAATTAAAGGGAAAATGTAGAAAACCAACAACAGAAAGATATCATGACAGGGATGAGTCAGTACATATCAGATATAGCAATCACTGTAAATGGTCTCAACTCAGCAATAGAAAGAAACAGACTAGCAGAGTGGGTTAAGAAACAAAATCCAACAATATGCTGTGTATAAGAAACACATTTCACTCAAAAGGAAGCTCACAGACTGAAAATCAAAAGATGGAAAACCATACTCCATGCAACAGGAAACCAGAAAAAAGCAGGGGTAGCTATTATGTTTGCAGACAATGTGAACTTCAAACCAAGAATGATCAAAAGAGATAAAGAATGTCACTTCATAGCTGTTAGGGGAAAACTTCAAGAGGAAGAGATTACAATTATAAATAAAAATGCACCAAATATGGGAGCACCCAACTATGCCAGACAATTCTTAATAGACATAAAAAACCAAATAAACAATAATACAATTATAACAGAGGACCTTAACACCCCACTGTCACGGAGAGACAGATCATCCAAACAAAAATCAGCAAAATAATAACAGAATGGAATCAAACTTGTGAACAAATAGACCTGGTAGATGTGTAGCAAGTGCTCCACCCATCAACATCAGAATACACATTCTTCTCAGCTGCACATGGGTCATTCTCTAAAATAGATCATATACTAGTTCACAGAACATACTTAAGTAAATGCAAATGAACTGAAGTAATTTCATGCATATTATCTGACCATAGTGCAATAAAATTGGAAATGAATGACAAAAACCCCACAACAACCCTATAAACACGTGGAAATTAAATAATATTCTCCTAAACAATCAATGGGTCAATGAAGAAATTAAAGAAGAAATTAAACAATATCTAAAATGGAATGAAAATGCAAATACAAATTACCGGAACCTGTGGGAGACAATGAAAGCAGTCCTCTGAGGGAAATTTAAGCACTAGACTCCCACATCAGAAAAATGGAAAGAGCACACATAAACAACCTAATGATGCACCTCAAACTTTTAGAAAAAGAAGAGAAAGTCAAGTCGAAAGCCCAAATAAGGGAGGAAATTATAAAGATAAGAGCAGAAATCAATGCAATTGAAACTAAGAAAGCAATACAAAGAATTAATGAATCGAATAGTTGGTTCTTGGAAAGAATATATAAAATTGATAAGCACCTAGCTGACCTTATCAAAAAGAGGAAAGAAAAAGTCAGATCCATGGAATAAGAAATGAAAAGGGTGAAATCACTGTGGAACCTGTAGAAATACAGAAGATCATCAGTTCCTAATTCAAAAACCTTTACTTACATAGATTTGATAACAGAAGAAATGGACAGATTCCTAGAAACCTATGAATTACCAAAGCTGAATCAAGAAGATGTAAAACTGATGAATAACCCAATTTCAGTGATTTAAATTAAAAATGTAATAAGAAACTTACCAACAAAGAAAAGTCCAGATGGTCCTGATGGATTCACTGCTGAATTTTACAAGAAATTTAGGGAAGACTTGATGCCAACACTCCTCAAACTCTTCAATGAAATTGAAAGAGAAGCAAATCTCCCTAACTCCTTCCTGGAAGCAAGTTTTATCCTAATACCAAAACAAGAGAAAGACCCAACCAAAAAAGAAAATTACAGGCCAATCCCCCTATTGAACATAGGTGCAAAAATCCTCAATAACATACTGGCAAATAGAATACAGAAAGTTATCAGAAAGATTATACACCATGATCAAGTGGGATTCATCCCAGGAATGCAAAGATGGTTCAACATATGCAAATCAATACATGTAATACAGCATATCAACAGGGCCAAGGACAGGAATCATATGATCATCTCAATAGATATAGAAAAAGCTTTGGACAAAATCCAACACACATTCATGATAAATACCCTACAGAAAATCAGAAAAGATGGTCTCTACATCAATTTGATAAAAGCCATATATCATAAACCAACAGCCAACATCTTACTAAATGGACAAAAACTGAAAACTTTCAAACTAAAATCAGGAATGAGACAAGGATATCCATTATTACCCCTGCCTTTCAATGTAGTTCTGGAAATATTAGCCACAGCAATTAGACAAGAGAAAGAAATAAAAGGAATAAGGATAGGAAAGGAAGAAGTAAAATTATCATTATTTGCAGATGATATGATACTCTACATAGAAGACCCCCAAAAATCCGTTGAAAGACTTCTAGATGTCATAACCAAATTCAGTAATGTTGCTGGATACAAGGTCAGTGCTCAAAAATCAATAGTATTCTTGTACAGAAACAACAAACACACTGAGAGAGAAATAAGGGAAACCACACCCTTTACTATATCATCCAAAAAACGAAACACTTTGGAATCAATCTAACAAAGGAAGGAAAAGATCTATACAGTGAAAATTACATTACTTTGAAAAAGGAAATCAAGGAGGATTTCAGAAAATGGAAAGACATTCCCTGTTCATGGCTAGGAAGAACAAACATCATGAAAATGGCCATTGTCCCAAAATTTAATGCAATCCCAATCAAAATACAACCAGCATAGCTCACAGAGCTAGAGAAATCATTCCTGAAATTCATCTGGAACCAGAAGAAACCTAGAATAGCAAAGGCAATACTGGACAACAAAGGTAAGGCAGGAGGCATCACAATCCCCGACTTGAAACTATGCTACAAAGCTACTGTGATAAAATCAGCATGGGAATGGGATAAATACAGATCTGAAGATCAATGGACTAGATTAGAAGATATAGCCACAATCACAAACACACTCAGCCACCTCATCTTTGACAAAGGCACCAAACATGTACATTGGAAGAAAGATAGCCTCTTTAACAAATCGTGCTGGAAAAACTGGCTTTCCAAATGCAGTAAGCTAAAGCTAGATCCATGTCTATCATCATGCACTAAAATAAAGTTAAAATGGATCATAGATCTGAATATTAAAACAGAGACTCTAAGTTTGCTAGAAGAGAAAGGAGGTAAAAATCTTGATGACATAGGAGTTGGCAGAGTGCTTGTGAAAAAAAAAAATCAAACTGCAAGGGAAACAATTCCCAGAATCAACAAATGGGATCTCATCTTATTAAAAAGTTTTTGCATGTCAAAGGAAATTCCAACAGAGTGAAAACAACATCCACGAGCTGGAAAAATATCTTAGCCAATTGTCCATCAGACAAAGGACTTCAATCTAAAATATATAAAGAATTAAAAAGATCAGACCCCTAAAATTCAAGGACCCAATCCAAAAATGGACATCTGAGATGAATACATGCTTCTCAGAGAAAGAAATACAAGTGGCAAATAAATATATGAAAAGTGTTCCCTATCAATGGCTATTCGGGAAATGCAGATTAAAACAACAATGAGATTCCATCTCCCTCCAGAAAGAATGGCCAAGATAAAAAAAAAAAAAAATCACCCACTAACAAATTCTGGAGGGTCTGTGGGGAAAAAGGAACTCTTCCCCACTGTTGATGAGAGTGTAGACTGGTGCATCCACTGTGGAAATCAGTGTGGAGATTCCTCAATAAACTAGGATTAGTGATCCCATTTGCCCCAGCTATCCCGTTTCTGGGCATTTTCCCAGAAGAATTGAAAACATCATACCACAGTGATATTTGTGCACCCATGTTTATAGCACCCCAATTTGTAATAGCCAAATCTTGGAAACAACTCAAGTGCCCATCAATTGAGGAATGGATAAAAATGATGTGGTATTTTTATACAATGGAGTAGCACTCAGCTGTCAAGAAAGATTACATCAAGACTTTTATAAGTAAATGGACGCGACTTGAGACCATACTCATTAGTGAAATAAATCAAACTCACATGTTTAAATAAAATATTGTCTCCGTAGTGTATGAAATTGAAACAGTATATATGATCCAAAATCTACAGTAAATATTGTGTAAGGGTAAGAAACTGCTCAAAGAGCCAAAGTAATTGGGAAAGGGAAAAGGAGGAAAAAAGAAATGGAAAAGGAAAAAGACATAAATCTGTTTATATGTATATGTAAGACATCCAAAATGACTACACTGCTGAATGCATTAGTTATTGATAAAGAACGGTTAATACTCACATGATTAGATCAATTTTACATGTCTGTATCTGTTAACAACCATGTTGAAAGCAACAATATGCAATATTGCAACCATTGTCAAGTTCCTATCATCTTGTTTCGTAAATCTATATTACTGTTTTGGATTTGCTGTTGTTGTTTTTCTCTTTTACTTTTTGTCTTTCTTTGCTGTGTCTTTTTTCTCATAAATAAAAATAAATAAATAATAATTTTGTAGCACATATTCTGTATTATTAAATTGTATTTTGTCCTAAAATTCTGACATGGGTGTTTCTGTTTCTCTAGGCATTAGAGTCAGTGTATTATTCCATAAGAAACTTCCTTTGTCACACTATCAAACAGTACATTTTTGAGAGCCTAATATTTATAGAAATTACAATCATTTCAAATGGAAATGAAAAATAAGAAAGAAATACACAATGCCTTATTTATTTATTTGTTTGTTAAATTAGAATTATTGGTACTTGTTAGTTATGCATAATGATCATATTCATCACAGGGAATTTGTTGCTGTACATGATATTTCTTGATTTTTTTCATTTTCCTGCTCTCCTTTTCACCTCCTTCCCCTCCTTATTAGAAAAGATTTGTTTTCATTTTTTCCTTCTTTTCTTATTTTTTACTTTTCCCTCCCCTCTTCCCTCATTCCTAGTTCTCCTTCCTATTTGAACATTTTATTATACATTTTGATCCTTATTTACACTTTCATTTTTTTCACACCAGCGAATGGTCTCTTTGCGCATCTATTTACCTGTACATGGCTCTAGTATTTCCTTCTTTATGGCTAAGAAGTACTTCATTGTATTAAAAAAAAAAACACATTTTCTTTATCCAACATTGTCCAGGATTAGCTATCACAAATTGTGATGCAATAAACTTTGGTGTGCCTATATCACTGAGGTATGACGCTTTTAGTTCTTTCAGGAAGATACCTAGAAGGTTATGAAAGGGATCTTCTAGATGAATGAAATGGAACCTCTGGCTTTAGTTTTGTGAGGATGCTCCACACTGATTTCCACCACAATTGCACCAGTCTATACTCCCACCAACAGTGGAGAAGGGTTTCTTTTTCCCACAGCCCCACCAACATTTGTCATAAGTTGATTTCCTGATAATAGTCTCTCTTTCTGAGTGAGCATGAATCTCAGCATTGTTTTAATGTGTATTTATTGAATGATTAGTGATGTTGAACATTTTTTCGAGTAGTTGCTGCTTTATCTACTTCTTCATCTGAGTATATTCATATTCATCTATATTCATTTCAAATGCTTATTTTTTTATTAAGTTTTTAAATTTGGGGATCTGATTCATTTTGTGTTCTCTACATATTCTACAGAGTAGTTCTTTGTCACAAGAACAGCTGACATTTTTTTTCATACAATGTGGGTTGTCTCTTCACTCTTTGGTGGTTTCTCTTGCTATGCAAAAACATTTTAATAAGATGAAATCCCCATTGTTGATTCTTTGTGATAGTTCCTGTGCAATTAGTTTTGTTTATAAAGTCTTTGCCTGTACCAATGTCTTCAAGAGTTTTACTTATTATCTCTTCCAGTAAATTTAGTGTTTCTGTTTTTAATATTCAGATCTTTGATCTATTGTGTTTTTAGTTTAGTGCATGTTGAGAGATAAGGGTCTAGTTTTAATATTCAGCATATACAGAGCCATTTTTATCAACACTATTTATTAGAGAGGCTATCTTTCTTACAGTGAAGGTGTTTAGCTGCTGTGTCAAAGATAAAAGGTGGCTAAGTATGTCTACAGTTGACAAAGCCTCATTTAGACAGAGAAAAACTTTGGTGGCAAACATTTCTGAGCTTATGACAGACGTGTGATTTTTAGAAAATGTGTAGCTTCTTTTTCCTTTCCAGTAAGAGCTTGAGACCTGCCCTGCTTTGTGCCAAAAATAAAGTATTCTCTGAACATCTTACAATAGTGTTACACCCACTGTCCTACAGTAAGCAGACCTGAACTAAATCTCTATTCCAGAAACATTTTACTTCTTCCACTCCAATTCTAATTAGAGATTTTCTTGGATATATTCCATTATGAACTAGAATTCAATGAATCTCAGTTTGTATCCTTCGGGATAAACAAAAAATATTGCACTTCTTGTTACAAATATAGAAACATATCTCAAAACTTTTTATTTTTAGAATGGCTATAAAAATAATAGCATATGATCTGTTATTGTTCTGTCTACTAACTCATAATTCCCTCTGTCAATATTTCTCTTTGCATTTGAAAGTAATATGTATATGTATGTTGATTAAAGCAGTTACACATAGCATATACAATATTTTTTTCTATTCTGTCATCATTTGATCTATACACTTGCATTAAAGAACAACTTTATAAGAATCTCCATTCCTCTGAAAAGTATTAATGAAGGGAACTCTCATCAGGAGATAACATCACAGTACAAACTATGTTTATTTTTTAGCAGATATTCTCTCTTAAATTGCAATTCTAGATCCTGGAACAAATCCAACCCAATATTGTCCTTGCCTGGAAAACATTCACAGTTACATGGGAATTTTTTTGTATTTTCTAAGTCAGTAATTATAATGAAAATTCTATAATACATGTTTGTACAAAAAGTCACAGAGAAGAAAAGTTGCAAATAAAAATTAGAAAGAGAACTCTGCTAGATCCTGCTTCCTTGGCTGCTGGCAAAATACATTACAGAATTTAAAAACAAAAATCTAGGAGGATAGCATGAATCTTACCTGATTAAAGGGGCTAAAAATAAATGAGTAAGGAGTCTCACCCTCAGTCTTCTTAAAAACTAATATAGTCATAGTATGTCTCACAATGATAAGTGTGAACCTATTTTTTCTCAGGTGGAAGAAGATCCATAGGAAAATAAATTCATATGGTGCATTCAGTAAATGTTATTTCTTCTTTTTGGATTAGTCTGGTCCTGTTGCTGGCTTTTCTATTCATTATGCAGCTTATAAACTGTAAACTTACTTGCCTATGCTCAATATTGAACCAAGAAATGCAAATTTCTGACAAGAACCAATCTTGATTTGTGAACTGTTTATGCACCTAGCTGAACCAATGAGAACATGTATGAACATGTGCTTGAGGTCAATAAATCGTTCTATGACTTTAATTGTGGTACACTTAGGGATTTCTAGTCGTAATTCAGTAGTCTCCAGATATATTCTAAGGAAGAAAATATGAAGTTCTTGGCTATGGCATGACAAACAATGAAAGATTATCTGGAATTTCTATCGGATTTCCCAAAAAGTTGCATCTGATATTTAGATTAAGGTGTATACATTTCTCATCCAATCTGATCTTCCTACCCTCTCACACAGAAAGGAGTTCCACTTTATTAAATTTCTTCTATGACACTTGTTATATGGCCTTTTGAGAAGGCTATATAAAATCTCACCTACATATTGAGAATATAGACTAGAATATTTCTTAGTGGGTATAACAATTTAACTAATATTTGTGCTAAATTAATATCAAAAACATCCTACCTCAATTCGGCAATACTGTCTCATTTAAGCAGTAGTAGTGCTACTGATGTTTAGTATATTTTAAGAATACATGTTGCATTTCTGTTTCAAAATGAGAAGGAAGGAGAGGGGAAGGGGATGAAAAAAGAATAAAGATGGGTTATGTGCATGTATTAACTATCCATGAGGCACATGTTCATGATGTGCTGCAAACTCGTACCAATACAGACAAAAATTAAAAATAAATAAATACAAGAAACATCAATACAACATGTTGAAAAATCAATGTCTATCCCTGTAGTATTAAATGCTCTGAGGTACTCTAATAGTAATCGAATTATCTTATTATCGCTATGATTTTTATAGTTATTGTTTTTTGCTGACCCAAACTTAGTGTCTTTTTAAAAGTTCAGAGTTTTGTAGGCCTGACTGGTTTAATAGTTTAATATTTTCCAGCCTCACATCTGGGTGTTGGTCAGACTTAATTTTAATCTGGTGGCTCTGGGGAAAAAATACATTTCCAAGATTTTTCTTGCTACTAGGAAAGTTGAATTCCTTGCACTTACAGGACTGAGGTCTTCATTTAATTACCAAAAGCTGGCTACTGTTTGCTGGATAACTCCCTTATCTAAGAGGTGACTCTTGTTTTTTCTCTCTTTGCTTCTTTGGACTTTAAGCAACCAATGGCATGTTGAAACTTTCTCATCCTTTGAATCTCTGAATTTTCCTTCTGTTCCGACATACCAAAGAAAGATCTCTGCTTTCAGAAGGTTTATAAATGAAACTCCTTCACTTGAAGTCAACTGTTCTGTGTAACACAGTCCAGTAAGAGAAGAAAAAACACATCACATTTACTACTCAAGGGAGTTTCTGAAGCCATGTGAAAATTCATTTTGTCATACTGGCTTGGAGTCAATACAAGAGACATCAAAACACAAAGATTCTAGAAATAACTCAAAATTTGAAAATTGCTCTAACTTCTGGGTATGGTACCACATGCCAGTAATCCCAGTACTCAGTGGGGAGAACCACGAGGATCCTTACGAGTTTGAGGCCAACCTGGGCTACATAGTGAGTTTAAGGCCAGCCTGGGCTACATAGTGAGACTCTGTCTCAAAAAAAACAATAAAGAAATAAATAGTAAAAATACATAAATAAATGATAATAAAATAAATAAAAATAAAATGCTCTAACTTATCTTTATAGGAACTATCAATATTTTATTGAACTTTGTTGTACCTATTTTGCAATTTGTGCATGTTTCGGTTATCTGCCCTTTCATTTATTTATTTACCTATTTATGTCATTTGCTTACCTATGAAATTACATGTACAGGTCACAAGTGATATTGTAATTTCTGACACTAATTCAGGAGAATTGTTTATCTATAACTTATAACATGTATAAGGTTCTTTTTCAAATTTTGACATATACGCAAATGACATTCTTGCTGTGATCTGTTCTAGGAGGCATAGAAGAGGTACACTGTGTGGTCAAAATGTGGAACATCCTCTAAAATGACAATATATAGCCCTTATACATATTGAAAAAAATTCAATATTCTTCCACTTCCAAATAAAAGAACAATCTCAAAATCTCCAAATGTCTAAAACTGTTAGGAAGGTTTAGCATTTGCCATATGTGGTGAGCAACAATAATTTTTTATCAGTTGTAAGTTTAAAGTAGACATTGATTATTTGCATCCCATTAAAAGTAGAGATGGAGACAGAATTTGCCTTAATGAAAATACCCAGAAATATCCCTTACAGGTTAAGTAATTTGATTTAATTTTACATAATTTCTAATAATAACCTGACACCAGTAACCAAAAATTTGGATGGAAAACAGTCATCAATTATCATTTGTGTATGGAACAAGATGAAATGAGACTCAACATGATCGCCTAAAATGTATGTTTATTCATAAACAGAATCACAAAATAGATGCAGGCGTTTGCACCTGTTTAAGGCATACATTCTCCCAGACTGCAATTAGCTGAGTTTCATCATCTCCTCTAGATGAGATTTCTGCAAGAGGATAGAGTTAATTAAATGCATTCTATGAAAAAGCTTAGTGTTGGCAGAACATGGGCAAGAAAAGACTGCAGTAGGAGTACAGGAAGATATTTGATAGAGAGTATTATATAGTGCTCCAGATTTCATTCACGACTAAGCAAAACAGGAATTTACCATTTATAGACAGTTGTGGAAAAATATCTATGTGAAGGTATAGCACTGCCATAATTTCCTGATTGATTCATGCTGTAGTTATAAAGTAAGGGTAAAATGTTGATGTGATTATTTTACTTCTAGAGATATTTTATCCTACAAGTAAAATGAAAATAAAAGTTTTTCCTGTTACTTAAAATGCTAAAAAAAAATAGTTTTTTTGCAAATTAAATTAACTAGAAAACTGTCTCTGTTTTCCAGGAGATAAAATTTGTTTTCTTCCTTGAATGATTATGAGAGAAAAGCGGTCACATTTTTATCTCTTACTATTTTACTGCAAACAAAATGAAGTTGTATTACTTTTTGAAAGATAAAATGCTTGCAATTAGTTCAAGATAAATCTGTCAGTGAAGCCAAATACACAATTCAAAATTTCTAGTAAATATATGTTGTAGTTAGGGTTTACAAGGAGAACAACTGCATACAGGACTCATAATTTATCATACTGTTTTATGATGGTCACCCAGAGTTAAACACAAGAAAGTGCAGGAAAGTCTGTCCACAACACTAAAGACCCAGAATATTTAGCCAAAGGCCTGGATCCCATGGCAGTGTCCCACATAAATCCAGCTGAAGAGCCAGAGCCCAAGACAATGCCTTCCACAAATCCAACTGGAAATCTAAAAGCCCACAATAAGGACTCACGCCAGTCTATTTTATGGATTTGCCCTGAAAAGGCCAAAAGTCAGTGGTGGAAGTGTAGAAAGTCTACGCCAGTGGGGTGAAGGAGCTGTACCAGTTGGTTTAGAGTTCTACACTGGAGCCAAGAAGTCACTCTCAAAATAAGGAACAGAACTCCCCTGAAAAGTACCACAGCCATCCTCAGTGGCAGAGAGGTCCCAAACTCCTCTGATGATGAGAATAGTCAAGTTCAGGTCAGGAAGTCCAATGTGACAAGATTCTCCAGTACACATCTTCCTCCCATCTCCCCGGAGCCAGGAAGCAATGCTCAGTATGAGGAGCAGAGCTCCCTCAAAGTGAACCACAGCCATTCTCAGCGACGAGGTCCCTAGCTCCTCCAATGATAATGGCCAAATTCATATCTGGGAAGCCAGCATTACAAGCTCCTCTGGGAGAATCAACAGCTTGATACAACAACACTTAGAGGAGAACCCACAATGCCTTACTCTTCTTCTCCACGTCTCTATTTATGCTGATAATTTTTTTTTTCAGGTGGGCCATCTACATTCAGGACCATGCTAATGTAATTCAGGTGGTGTTAAGTTGACCGCCATTTTTTAATCCATAACAATATGCAGGTAACAGTCAATTTGACTGCTTCCTATGTTGTTTAATAGTTTAATTTATAGTTGAACTTAGAGTATCACTACTGATTTTAACAAATAATAATATATCAACTTCAAAAAATTATAGATATAATTCAAATGATCCTGGCTTAACAGAGAACCTAGTCTTTAGCAGTCACTATTCTTCCTACTTAGATGATAGTATTATTGGGTTACTGACTTTGTTTACGAAGTTAGCCCAATAGGAAATAAGCCTTGTCTACTTTCTACATGAAAAAATTAAAAATATTTGAACATCTTTAATATATATTTGTGTAAAAACAAATGCATTGCATTTCTTTTATACAATTTTTTCTAGAGTTTTCTTTTTAGTTGTTCACCTCTGAACGCATCCTAACTTCCTCCTATTGCTCTGTAAATGTGCAACCAGCATTATTATTATTATCATTTTTTATTTTACCCAGGATTGGGCCCAGCATTATTAAAATTGTCTTCTTCTGGATCATAGCTTGGAATCTGGATGGAGAGTAAGCTGCATGACTTTTCAAGGTTATCCTGAAGGGGTTTATTTGTCCAATATATCAAATAAATGATACTTTCTTTCAGCTTGACTTTCTGGCCCTTTAAGAATCAATTTAATTCTGCTACGAATTTTATGTCAGAGTGTGAACTTTATTTTCCTAACTTTATAATTAACATTCAACAAGGAATCTAATCAAAGCATCCCTAACTCATTAGTATAGTTCTGACAGTTTCATCATCAAGCGACAAGTGTTCTAGCAAATTGTGTTGCTATCCTATCAGATATGTGGAGAACTTGATCTTCCTTTCCATTAAGTCAGATTAGGGACAGAAACCAATTTCCATTATGAAAATGTGACTGAAAACAAGTGACATTGTTCCACCAAAATTTTCTAATGGAAAAGAGATTAAATCCACATATTTTCCATATTTTATACAGAGACCAAGTATTCTTAAATACTAATTGAATAATTTAATATTGATGAACTAATTTGAAAATTCAAAAAAGTCCCTGAAATCAATTAATTATTTCACTCCAGTTAAGCTTTGAAACACTGCAAAGAAAAGCAAACTACCTGTGGAATTTGTTCATGACTATCAGTAGCAAGACTAATTTTGTAATTATGGGTATTTTAGGACGGGCCCTACTTTGTCTTCTAAGTATTAAGTTCATACTATATAAATTTGTATATATTTCTCTCAGCCTTTATCCTAAGCATACAAAACTACTTATAATGCCTAACTTCAATCATTAACATATAATCCATTTGTTTAATTATATCTATAATATGTTTATACCTATATATTTATTAGTATCTCTCTATCTATCTATCTATCTATATATATATATATATATATATATAATTTGTATTCAAAGCAGTCATGGGAGAATAAGTAATGATTTCCTCTTTGGACGCTATGATGTTAGACTCTGTGTTTTCATTGCTTATTGATCATCAAGAGTATTTTTGATGTTCAATGTTATTTCTAGCATTTATTGTATGTGAAAACTACATACTTAGGGAGCTAATTGTTTTTCAGAATTTTGCAAAGACTACAAGGAAAAAAGGAAAGAAACGATTTAGAGATAGTTATCTAGCTACTACAATATTTTACAGTGAAACTGCACCTGTAATAGGAGAACTAAGGAGTCACCTGATTAAGATAAAGCTAATGAGAATGTCAGTAAGAGATCCCAAACTGAGGGACCTAGTGCTACTATGGTCATGTTTTGAAAAGTTTATAAATTTTGTCCTCTAATACTTTTAACCAGAACTAAAATTGAAAATGGAAATAAAATCATTAAGAATTTAAGAAACTAGAGAATTCATGGTCTTTAGAAAGGAAAACTCACCATTGGACAAAGTGCAAGGAGACACTCTTGAAAGTTCAGGTGTGAGTTTAGCAGGCTAAAATTTCAGAATTGCTTATTAAATGGCAACAATACCCATCATAAACACATTGATTTGTGCTATGTATCTATTTAGTATTTTTGAATTACTTGATATGGGTACTCTTCCTCTTTCTCTTCTCTCAATTCACCTCTTAAGCAGTTGCTACCTGTATCTTCTAGGTTTTTTAATGGAGGACAATTTGCAGAAGTACAGAGAAGTACAAAAATTCCAGAATAAGACACATACACATCCATATTAAGAATTTTTCATATATTAATATGATTTATAGTTAAATAAATCATATCAATATATGTGCACTTATTTTGCTGAACCGCTTATAGAAAATTGTGGACATTGTGTTTCATTTCTAAATATCTCAGCATTTATGTGAAAAATAAGAACGTTATGCAACATAACAAAGCAATATTATTATAATGATAGTACTATAGAATAATAGTATTAGCAATAATTCCTTAATGCTTCCTACTGACGAATTGATTTAAAGCATTCTAAGTTTTGACCCAAGAGTCTTTTGTAAAGCTTTTGCATTATTTTCCATTAGGCAATCAAAGTACAAATATGTTTTGTGTTTTATTCCAGAACAACTTCCATATTTTAACCCTATATTGATCTGCTTTATAGATCATATCTTTGTAGATATTACCCACACTTTACAATTTTCTGACTGATTTTTGAAGATGATATTTGGCTTGCTCTTCTCTCCTTTGCAATTTCTCTAAATTTTAGACCAAGAGAAAAATCATTTTGATTTATTAAAATTGCATTGTTACATCACTTAATAACTGCTTCAGTGACTCAATATACCAAAAATTAATGAACACAAAGCACAGAGCATTATTTTAAGACAAATACTCTATTTGTTCATTTGTTCTTAAGTTTATGGGGTTTTTGTTTAGTTTTGTCTTTTTTAAAATTGTTTATTGGTAAATTTTGTATATACATAATGATGACATTCATTATAAGGAATTTGTACCTGTACATGACATAACTTAATTATTTTTTTCTCAGTACACTCTTACTTCAATCCCTCTTTCTCTTTCCATTTACAAAATTTTGCTCCCAGTTGTTCCTTCTTGTCTCCTTTATTCCTTTCCCTTTCTTCCTTCCCTCTTCCTCATTCCCTAGCTCTCCTTCCCATCTGAATATTTTCTTCTGGTTCACAATATCTATTACACATAAGTGAAACAAATCAGTTTCACATGTGTGTAAATATGCCATTTCTCTTTTTAAAAGAATATCATTATCATTTTACTATGGAATCAGAAATTGAAATCTTCATTACAGTGGAGAGACCCGACCAATACTGTTTTAGCCAGATAAAAATGATCAACACCAATAGAATGGCTTTGAACTTGCAACTACTTTTGCCTTATACTCCCTGATACCTGAGGTAATAGATACCACCGTACTAGTTTACTGAGTTTAAAAATCACTGAATTACATTTAATAAAATACAGGATTTCAAAACAAGATGATAGGAAAAAAACAATGACTACTATAATGCCTCTTGCTATCTTTAAAATAGCTGCCCATACCATAAGACCTAATAAAATCAAATAAAACAAAACAGAATATGGTAGCCATTGTTCATTTCCTATTATCTTGTTTTGAAATTCTGTATCACTTTCACTGTTTTGTTTTGATTGGTTTTCTTCTGTTTTATTTGGTTTGATTTTAATATATCCGATGATATGGACATGTATTTTGAAGATAACAAGAGGCATTATGGCAGACATTGTTGATTTCCTATTGTTTTGTTTTGAAATGTTGTATTCCTTTCGCTGTTTTGTTTGGATTGAGTTCATTCTGTTTTATTTTGCTTGGTTTTATTCCCTTAAAAATAAAAAATAAAGTTTAATAATATAAATAAAATGTGAATATTTGCTTTCTGTTTAGTATTAATATTTTGGTTTTAGATATTACATTGATTTCCATACCAGTAAAAGAGAATTACAAATTTCCAGTGGCAATCTTTGTGCCTTTATAAATAAAAAGTGAGCTGATATTAATGGCATTTGTCATGAATCAAAGAGGCAATAGAACTAGTTGTAAAATTTTGTTGAACTGATTTTACATAAAAAATAATACAGATTTATTTTTTAATTTTTGTTTTTGTCCAAAGGCCAGGCACAATGGTAAATGTCTGTAATTCTGGCACAAGGGTGGCTGGGGTAGGAGGATGGGTGCAAGTTCAAGGTCACCCTGTGCTATGCAGGTAGTTCAACACCAACCTGAGTTGATTTGACAGACTCTGTCTCAAGAAAACAGTAGTAACAACAAGGCAATTTATCTAAATACATGATTAGATCAATATGATTTCTTAATATAATTGACAAATATCTCTGTTTCATTTGTTTTATTTTTTCTCTCAACTATTTTCTTGTCTGAATACATTTTCATAATGTTCAATCGATAGAAAACCTTATTATATAATAATCATTACAATAATAATATACATTATAGGGAAGTTCCCTCTGTGCCACCTCTGACAATATATTTTTTTGTGTATCAGATATTTAAATATATCACTCATTTAAATGCTGTTTTAGACAAAATAATTGTTCTGTGATTTGAAGATCTGCTCTTGACCCTCCTTGAGATATGAAAACCATTCACACATGTGGGGAGTTAATATAAGTACAATGTTCTTACAAAACCAGTTATCTCTGTCATTTAACATTGATTTTGTTTAGCAAAAATATATTTAGAATTTCCAAGGAAAGCTAAGTAGATAAAAATTAGAATTTTTTCATTTAACTGTATAGTATCAAAGATAGTTTAGACAATGTTGATCTATACTTTCTAAATACTGATATGAAAAGTTTACATTTATGAACTGGATTTATGTCATAGTAACCAAGAGAGATATCAATATCAATTTTATTATCTAGAAAGAAATCTTGTACTCAGTATCATGAAAGTATGTATGATCTCACATAAAGATCAGATGGTATAATAGTCAAGATTAACTCAGACAAGTCAAGAAAACTATGTAGTTTTTTTATTTAAGAGAAACAAGACAAAGAAAAGAAAGACAAAAAGCAAAAGAGACAAACAAGCAACAACAGCAAATCCAAAACACTAAAATTATAGGTTTACAAAACAAGATGATAAGAATTCGACAATGGTTGTAATATTGCATATTGTTACTTTCAACATAGTTGTTTAGATTAACAGATACAGACAGGTGAAATTGATCAAATCCTATGAGTATTAACTGCTCTTTTTCAACAACTAATACATTTAGTAGTATAGTCATTTTAGCTATCTTGCATATACATATATACAGATTTATGTCTTTTTCCTTTGCCCTTCCTTCTTTCATCCTTTCCCCTTTCCCAATTACTTTTGCTCTTGGAGCAGTTTCTTACCCTTACACAGTATTTATTGTAGATTTTGGATCATATATACTGTTTCAGGTTCTTACACAAGGGAGACAATACGATATTTACACATGTGGGTTTGATTTATTTCATTTACAAGTATGATCTCAAGTCATGTCCATTTACCTATAAAAGTTCCTATGCAATCTTTCTTGATAGCTGAGTAGTATTCTATTATATAAAAATAACACATCTTTTTTTATCCATTCCTTGACTGATGGTCACTTGAGTTGTTTCCAAGATTTAGCTATTACAAATTAGGTTGCTGTAAACATGGATGCGCAAATATCAATGTGCTATGATATTTTCAATTCTTCTAGGAAAATGCCCAGAAGAGGGATAGCTAGGTTAAATGGGTTCTCTAATCCTAGCTTCTTGAGGAAATCTCCACACTGATTTCTACAGTGGGTGCACCAAACTACACTTCCATCAGCAGTGAAGAAGTGTTTCTTTTTTCCCACAGCCTGTCTACCATTTGTTATTGGGTGACTTTTCATCTTGGCCATTCTTTCTGGAGTGAGATGGAATCTCAGTGTTGTTTTAATTTGCATTTCCTGAATGACCATTGATGCTGAACATTTTTCAATATATATTTATTTATTTTTATTAATTTTCATGTATTTCTTCCTCTGAGAAGTGTGTATTCATCTCCAATGCCTATTTTTGGATCAGGTCCTTGAATTTTAGGTGCCTGATTTTTTTAATTCTTTATATGTTTTAGATAGATGTCCTTTGTCTGATTGACAATTGGCTAAGATATTTTCCCAGTCTGTGGGTTTTCAGTTCACTCTGTTGGAAATTTCTTTTACCATGCAACAACTTTTTAATAAGATGAGATCCCATTTGTTGATTCTGGGAAGTATTTCCCGTGCAGTTTGATTTTTGTTTATAAATTCTCTGCCTAATCCTATGTCATCAAGATTTTTACCTCTTTTGTCTTCCAGCAAATTTAGTGTCTCTGTTTTATTTTATTTTATTTTATTTTATTTTATTTTATTTTATTTTATTTTATTTTTTGTGGCACCGGGGATTGAACTCACAACCTCGCGCCTGCCAGGGCAGGTGCTTAAGGCACTGAGCCAAACTCCCGGCCCCTGGTTTTTTTGAGGCAGGGTCACACTGTGTAGCTCAGACCGGCCTTGCTCTTGCGTTGTAGCTCAAGTCGGCCTCGAACTCACAACGCTCCACCTACCTCAGCCTCCCGAGTGCTGGGATTAAAGGCGTGCGCCACCACGCCCTGCAGTGTCTCTGTTTTAATATTCAGATCTTTGATCCATTTTAATTTTATTTTAGTGCATAGTGATAGACATGGATCTAGTTTATTTTACAGCATATGGGCAGAGAGTTTTTCCAGCACCATCAGTTAAAGAGGCTCTTTCTTCCAATGTACATGTTTGGCCTCTTTGTCAAAGATGAGGTGGCAGAGTATGTTTGTAGTTGTGGCTGTATCTTCAATCTAGTCCACTGATCTTGAGGTCTGTTTTTATTCCAGTACCATGCTGATTTTATCACAGTAGCTTTGTAATATAGATTCAAATCAGGGATTGTGATGCCTCCTGCCTTACCTTTGTTGCCCAGAATTTCCTTTACTATTCTAGTCTCTTCTGGGTCCATACGAATCTCAGGAGTGATTTCTCAGACTTTGTGAGGTATGGAAGTGGTATTTTGATTGGAATTGCATTAAATGTGTATAACAATTTTGGAAGAATGGCCATTTTCACGAAATTTGTTCTTCCTATCTATGAATGGGGAATATCTTTCCATTTTCTGAAAGCCTCTTTGATTTCCTTTTTCAAAGTAATGTAATTTTCACTGTATAAAGCTTTTGCTTCCTTTGTTAAATTGATTCCTAAGTATTTCATTTTTTCAACGTTATAGTGAAGGGTGTGGTTCCCGTTATTTCTCTCTCATTGTTTTTGTTGTTTGTGTACAAGAATGCTATTGATTTTTGAGTGTTCACCTTGTATCCAGCAACCTTACTGAATTTGGTTATTACTTATAGAAGTCTCCTAATGGATTTTTGGGGGTCTTATATGTAGAATATCATATCAGCTGCAAATAACGATAATTTTACTTCTTCCTTTCCTATCCTTATTCCCTTTATTTCTCATGTCTAATTGCTCTGGCTGTTATCCCCAGAACAATACTGAATAGGAGTGTTGATAATGGATATCCTTGTCTTGTTCCTGATTTTAGGTTGAAAGTTTTCAGTTTTTGTCCACTTAGTTAGATGTTGGTTGTTGGTTTACCATACATGGCTTTTATCAGGTTGAAGTATAGACCATTTATTCCAATTTTTGTAGGGTTTTAATCATGAATGTGTGTTGGATTTTGTCAAAAGCTTTTTCTACATCTATTGAGATGATCATGTGATTCTAATCCTTGGCCCTGTTGATATGGTGGATTACATTTACTGATTTGTATATGTTGAACCATCCTGCATTCCTGGGATGAATCCCACTTGATCATGTTGTATATTCTACTTGATAACTTGCTGTATTCTGTTGTCAGTATTTTATTGAGAATTTTTGCATCTAAGTTCATTAGGGAGATTGACCTGTATGTCCCTTTTTTGTTTCGATCTTTCTCTGGTTTTCGTATTAGGGTAATACTTGCTTGCAGGAAGAAGTTAAAGAGACTTGCTTCCCTTTCAATTTCAATGAAGAGTTTGAGGAGTGCTGGGATTAAGTCTTCCCTAAATTTCTTGTAGAGTTCAGTGCTGAATCCATCAGGACAACCTGGGCTTTTCTTTGTTGGTAAGTTTCTAATTTCATTTTCCATTCTATTAGCTGAATTGGGGTTATTCATCAGTTTTACATCTTCTTGATTCAGCTTTGGTAATTCATAGGTTTCTAGCAATCTGTCCATTTCATCTGTGTTATCAAATCTATGTGACTGAAGGTTTTTGAAGTAGGAATTGATGATCTTCTGCATTTCCACAGAGTCTGGAGTGATTTCACCCCTTTCATTTATTATTGCATGGATCTGAGTTTTTTCTTTCCTCTTTTTGTTAAGGTTGGCTATGGTTTTATCAATGTAATTTATTCTTTCCAAGAACAAACTCTTGTATTCATTAATTCTTTGTATTGTTTTCTTAGTTTCATTTGCGTTAATTTTGTTCTGATCTTATAATTTCCTCCTTTCTTTGGGCTTTGGACGTGACTTTTTCTTCTGTTTCTAGAAGTTTGAGGTGCATCATTAGGTTGTTTATGTGTGTTCTTTCCATTTTTCTGATGTGGGAGTTTAGTGCTATAATCTTCCCTTGAGGTTCCAGTAATTTGTATTTGCATTTTTGTTTGATTGTAGAAAATTTTTAATTTCTTCAGTGATCCATTGATTTTTTAGAAGAGTATTATTTTAATTTCCATATGTTTTTGGAGTTCTTGCAGGGTTTTTTGTCATGAATTTCTAATTTTATTGTGCTATGGTCAGATAATATGCATGGAATTATTTCATTTCCTTTGCATTTACTTGAGCATGTTCTGTGGACTAGTATATGATCTAATTTAGAGAATGACTCATGTGCAGCTGAGAAGAATGTGTATTCTGATGTTGATGGGTGGAGCACTCGATACCCATCTCCTAGGTCCATTTTTTCACAAGTTTGATTCCATTCTGTCATTTTTTCCTAATTTTTTTGTTTGGCTGATCTGTCTCTTTGTTACAGTGGGGAGTTAAGGTTCCCTGTTATAACTGTATTATTGTTTATTTGGTTTTTCCTGTCTATTAAGATTTGTCTGACATAGTTGGGTGCACCCGTATTTGGTGAATATATATTTATGATTGTAATCTCTTCCTCTTGAAGTTTTCCCCTAACAAGTATGTAGTGACCTTCTTTATCTCTTTTGATCATTCTTGGTTTGAAGTTCACCTTGTCTGCCAACATAATAGCTACCTCTGCTTTTTCTGGATTCCTGTTGTATGGATTATGGTTTTCCATCCTTTGATTTTTAGTCTGTGAGTTTCCTTTTGAGTGAAATGTGTTTCTTATACACAGCATATTGTTGGAGTTTGTTTCTTAACCCACTCTGCTAGTCTGTTTCTTTATATTGTTGAATTGAGACCATTTACATTGATTGATATAACTGATATGTACCTACTCATCCCTGTCATGATATCTTTCTGTTGTTGGTTTTCTACGTTTTCTCTTCAATTGTTTGCCCTGCTTAGTGGTTTCATTTTGTTGTTGTTTTAAGATTGTAGTTATTCTTGTTTCTTTCTAGAGTGTCTTTCAGTACTCTTTTTAGTGTTGGTTTGGTGGCCATAAATTTCTTCAATTGTTCTTTTTATGGAAGTATCTTATTTCTCCATCAATTTTTTAAAGATAGCTTTTCAGGATACTTCAATCTGGGTTGAAAGTTGTTTTCTTTCAGGATTTGAAATACTTCACTCTAAGCTCCTCTTGACTTGAAGGTTTGTGTTGAGAAGTCTGCCATGATTCTGATAGGCTTTCCTTCATAGGTATTCTGTTTCTTTTCTCTGACAGCTTTTAGTATTTTGTTCTTGTGCTGTATTTCTGATACCCTTATTATTATATGTCTGGGTGAGGATTTATTTTGGTTATGGTTAATTGGGTTTCTGTATGCCTCATTTATCTGTATGTCAGATCCTCTTCCCACATTTGGAATATTTTCTTCTATTATTTCTGCAAGTAGACTTTGCATGTCATTCATATTGACCCATGATTTTTCATTGATACCTATTAATCTTATCCTATTTCTGTTGGCATCATCTTGCAGTTGTTGAATTGTTGTTTCCAGATTCCTTGTTATTTTTAAGAGATCTTTTATTCAATGATTGTAAGCTTCCATGCTGTCTTCAAGTTCTGAGACTCTATGTTCAGCTTCATTCAAGTGATTTTGCCTACTTTCCGTGGAATTTTTAATTTCTTGAATTTCCCTTTGAATTTGTTTCATGCATTCTATTTGTGTTTTATTTTGTTCATTCGAAGTTTCCATCATTTTTTTATGGTCTTGTATTTTTATCTTGATCTTCTTTAGAAACACACAACATTTCTTTCATAATGTTTATCATTTCATTTTTTAGCTGGCAGTTTATTCCTGATCTGAGTTCCTCTACAGCGTCATGGAGTTGTTTCTTTACTTCAGTTGCTATCATTTCAGCAAGTTCAGTTGTATGATTCCCAGTGTATTCCATTTCAGTGTCTCTTGGGTTTACTCTCAGTGGGCTGGGGGACTGAGACTGTGTCTTGTTCTTTTGTTTTGTCATTTTCTTTTGGGACGTGCATGGCTGGCCAGGCAGCCTCCTGAGGGATTGCACCAGAACAGTGTGCTGAGTAGAGCTTCAGTCCTCCAGTATCTCTGTGGCAAACTGGGGCACATCCCCAGACTATGCTGCTGGATCCTTGTGCTCTGTGTTTTGTGAGGCTGGCCATGTGTTCCCCTGATGTACTTTGTTGGGTTGCTCTGGGATGCTGGGCTGCACAAAGTTTGTATCCTCCCACAGCTAGCAGGGTCACACCCCTGGAGCTTGTGGTTGGGGCCTAGATCCTGACTGTGTAGTGCTTAGAACTTCCACAACCTGGGTGGTTAGCAGAGATGCACCCCTATGGTGTGGTCACTGGGGCCTTGTGCCTGGCTCTGTGGAGTTCAGAATCTCAGGCACCCAGGCAGCTAGGTGGAGTGGACCCCAGAGTGTGGCACCACCAGGACCTTGAGTCTGGTTGAGAGGAGTTCACAGCCTCTGGAGCACAGGGCAAGCCTGTCATGCCGCCAGCGTATGGAGCCAGCACCTTGCTTCTGACTGGGTGGAGTTTGCCACCTCCAGGACCTCTTGCATGGTCACACCCCTGAACAATAGAGCTCATGCCTTGTGTTCCAATGGGCAGAGTTCAAATTATCCAAGGCCCTGTGGCTACTCTGGCCACTCTCTGATGAGCAGCTCTGGTGCTCTGGTCTTGACTGGGCTTGATACCTCTGTGTCCCATGCAAATTGCCGGGTGTTGCACTGATGGGTTGTGATGGGATGCTGGGCTGGGCAGACCTCAATCATCTGTTCAGCTAATGAGGGCTCATTCCTGGAGTGTGGCACTGGACCTTCTGCCTTACTGGGTGGTGATTGGAATCTCCAGGACCCAGGTGACTAGTCGGAGAGCACCGTGGATTGTGGCACCACCAGGACCTTGCCTATATATGTTTATAGCAATGAAAGGTCATCTTCCAATAATGTGCCTTACAAATGTTGATTTCTTCCACGTGAAATTCAACATTAGTCATGGACCACAACCCCTCATAACATAGTTGTGCTATTTTCAATGAGAATGTTTTAGGCATCAGTGGAAAAGGAAATAGGACAAAAAGAAAATCTGTTTCTTATTCTTTTAGGAGAGACACACAATTAACAAAAACACCAACATTATATCAGCCCAAAAATAATGAGAAAAAAATAATCACAAGAACAGGTATGTTTACCCCACAAGAATATTCTATCTGGTATATCTTTCATAAAAACAGGTCTAAGAAAATACAAGTAAAAGTGAATCACTGATTGGTTGTTATTAGTGTATAACAATGGAAATTTGAAGAAGGTTCCTACAATAGCCATAATCAAGAATGAATAACTTTTCCTGAACATCTGCTCTCTTATACCTTATCCATCTTCCATCTATACTTTGTGTTGTACATCATATTGCTGTGCATGGTCTCTCTCAGCTTTTCAGCTTTTCATTTATTATCACATACAAGATTCCTTTTGGAGATTTTGTCTTTTCTTTACCATAGCGAATAATTCCCATGTCGGAAAACTTCAGTGGTAGTAGTGGGAACTAGAAACCAGAAGTTTTGCAGTTCAACCACCATAAGAAAGATATCTGAAATCCTGTTCACCATCATCTTCCAGGTTTCAAAAAGAACCATGTCTCATCTCTCAGATGCTTCCAGCTGCAAAGAACAGTAAGAGTTGACACAGTCCATTGTGTGTGAGGTA
Organism: Dasyprocta punctata; assembly: GCA_004363535.1. NCBI lineage: Eukaryota > Metazoa > Chordata > Mammalia > Rodentia > Dasyproctidae > Dasyprocta > Dasyprocta punctata. The sequence continues at coordinate 65,649 of RJWM01003893.1, read as the reverse complement.
ACATCTGTCTTCACCATATCTTACATGATTAGGAATGGTGCCACTTTTCAGAGGTTTTAGATTTATTAAGTCTTCAAATCTGTGATTCTTTGCACCAAATGGTGAATGTTTCCACATACTTAGCAGCAACACAGTTCAAGTTTACAGTAGCAGTAGCATCCAAGTTATATTATTACCCATATCAGGGTAGAGTAAAAAACAAAATAAGATTTTATTTTGAGTATATAAAAAAGAGCTTAGTATTTTATGACTCATAGTTTTTCATGTTAATAGCTATATTTTGCATTGAAATACCAAATTCCCCTGCAGCTCTTCTTAAGGAACTGTTTGATGCCCTCAGTCAAAAACTAGACATTATTCTAACTTTCTGGTAATGCAGTTCATGAGACAGACAGGGATTTTAATGGATATGTCCACAATGAAGATGGAGATACTATTTCCAGTCATTTGCTTTCTATGTACAAATTGAAAACAAGTTGATATGCTACAGAAATGGAATGCTGTTTATATGAGCTGGGAAATTACTTAAAATGAAATATAAAGAAAACAATTCTCAAATGTCAGTGTTTGAGAAGGCTAGCAAGATCTTGGAGAAAAGTATACCATTGGAAAGTATAAGAAGGGAGAAGTGGGAAGTTGTATGTGCTCAAAAAATAAATATCAGCATAGCTTCTAATTGGTGAAGGAAACTAGTACTGAATAAGATTAAATTAGTGGGTAAGACCCATGGCATGTAAGTCCTTTGCAGATTTTGGCAAAGGGTTTTTTAATTACATCTTCAGTGCATTAAGAAGTTACCAGACAATTATAGGTTAAAGCACATTTATAGATTATAGAGCGCAGGAGAGATTCAGAGACAGCAATTCAGTCTAGTAAAAGTAAGGGCAAAGAAAACGTGGTAGACTAGGCTAATGTCATGATAATGAATCTGGAGAAAACAACTAAAGTACTGGGTGTATCAGGAAAGGAATCTACTAAATTAATAGATTGAATTTAGTATTTGAGGGGAAATTAAACAAACATATAAATAAAGCTCCTGGGTTTTTGATTTGAGCAAATGAGTATATATAGATAATCATCACTTTGATGGAGAAACCAAAGGAAAGAAAGTGTTAAGAGTGAATATATTAATAAATGGTGAGAGAGATTTTTTATATCTTAGCAAAATCAATTTCAATATATACTCCTCCAAACCTCCAATCCAGGTAACTGAATTTAAACCATAAACTTGTACAGGACTATGACATCATTGCTGTTTGGGTCTAGAAACAAGAACGTTATTTAATACACTTGGCCCAGTTTCTTGGTAAAGATAACATCTCTCAAGTGACATATAATCCCGTTAGTAACTATTGATTTTTCTTTGTTCCAATTATTACTGACTTGGAACATCTGGAGTTACTTTCAAAATTAATTTTTTAAGAGAAAAAAGACACAGAAAAGAGAGACAAAAAGCAAAAGAGACAAACAAACAACAACAGCAAATCCAAAACCGTAACATTATAGGTTTACAAAACAAGATGATAGGAACTTGATATTTTCAAAATTAAGTATTTAAAATCTGTGGCATTGTAACTCTGTCTCAAAAAACTAGGGCTGGGAGATTGGCTTAAGCACTGCCTGGCAGGCACAAGGTTGTGAGTTTGATCCCCAGTGCCACCAAAAAAAAAAAAAAAAAAAAAAAAAAAAAAAGTCTGTGACATTTCAAAGAGCACAATTTCCCCCATAGGGATAATAATAAAATAGTCCCATCTATATTTTTCAAATCACTGCATCTGAAAATAAATCATTATCACCAACTGATCAGAATGAATTTATTTCTTTAATCTTGTAGGTGACTTGTCAGTATCTGAAACACTCAAGAAAATTTCAGTTTCTCCAATTTCAACTGAACACTGATTTATGGTGTACATATAATATGGCACCAAAAACTCTCATGTTTGGAAATGCCACCTGGTTGAAAGGGGTAGGTCACTGGGGACATAACCCTGAAAGCTACATTCTTGTCTATGGCTCGTCCCTTCTCTATACTTTCTGACCACCGTGATATGAGCGACATTCTTCTGCCATGCCATTCTACCATACTGTTTCTGCTTTGAAGACAGGCTGTCATGAATTGCATTTTCTGAAGCAGTGAGCCAAAATAAACCTCTCTTCCTTTAAGTTATGAGCACTGGGTATCCTATCCCAGCAACAAAAAATTTGATTAAAACTAAAAATCAACAACAAAATTTTATCATACTGCAAGAATACAGTTATCAGTATAACAAGGACAACAACAACAACAACAACAATAATAATAATATCGGATACCAGTGACTACCACACTGTCCTTTTTAGGTAAAATAGGACAATGAAAACAGAAAAAACTATTGACAAACAGGCACCAAAGATGTAGAAACATTACTAAATACTATAAAATGTAGTTTTTAAATTTAGAAAATTATTTAAAGCATGATAAGTTGTTTTCCATTAAACTTTGCAATCGAGTCAGAATTTATTCAATTTAAAAATATATACTTATAACACATATTTGGCAAGAAAGTAGACATGTGTTTTTCGCTTAGGTACCTATGAAAAGGTAGAAGACATTTGGTGTGGTCTGTCATGTAATAATCAGAACCAGTTTTATTAGAAGGCGGAGTTTTGAGAGATCTAGAGCTCTAGAAAGAAAGAAAAGGCAGAATAGGGCTAGACAGATAAAATGGTTGTTTGGTAAAAGGAATGTGCAGGTTTGTGTAGTAGGGAAAGAAAGAATCTAGAAATAAAATTTTTTTAACAGTATCCACTTTGGGGAACAAGATGAATAGTAGACCATAAATTCATTCTAGGGATAGAGTTAAGTTACTTTATGCTACTGATCAACAAATTTAAGAAAATGTTACTATTTAAACAGGAAGAGTTATTGCCTAAGTTAGATATCTGAAGAGTATTTCTATTGAATAACTTTTGCTGGTAAAGAGAAATGCATAGTCATGTAGATTAAAAGGAAAAAGGATGACAATTTCCTTATGAGAGACTGAATATAAGTAATGTAGAATGTTCCAGGGAACTGAAATGTCAAAGCTAGAGAAAATAGAAAGTGAATTCAGATATTCAGAAGATTCAAGAAACTTTATTTGAATATTAACATTAGGAGAAAAATTTTTTTGAAATTTTAGACAAGAGTTTATAAAAGCATTTTAAAACCAAAATAATAGAAGGCTTTTTTATTATTTTGGCTATAAAGTACATGTACATTTAAATTACATGTAAATTATATTCAGAAACATTAAGTAAGTATCCTTAACTTATTGCACTATTAATGTTTAAAATGCAGTATATACTGCCGTTAGATGTAATGCATTGGTGTGCATGTGTATTATGTGTTTGTATGTGCAAGATTTTTAGAAACACAATTTAATTCATTAGTATCGCTGGATCTTTTAATTGTCAGTTTGCTTGCTCTGACAATTATAGAGAGAAACACAAAAAATTCTCACTATGGATACAATTTACAATTTTAAATACATCTTTGGCTTTCTTTTTAGATAATATGAGGGCATACCATTGGGTTCACAGACCTGTTAAATTTGCATACTTTCTTGATGAAATGAAACTCATCAATAAAAAGTAATGCCTTTTGTTTATGGTAGTACACTCTTCCATGAATATTGTTTGTTCTGACATTAAACAATTCCAATGTGACTTTCTTTAATATATCTTAGATTAATTATTTTTATTTCATTTTAAGCATCATTTTTATTATATATTTAAAGTTAAAATGTGTGCCTGATTTTGTCCCTTATTAAATTATGATCCTTGTTTTTTTTTTGAGAAACTTGAAGTTGCCACCAGATTTTTTCTTCTGTTTTTATAGAACTCTCAAGGACATATGTTAAGAAGGTATATGAAATTATACTATACGTCTGTTAACTTGGTCATTATGCATTCTGTAATTTTACTCTTTATGTCAGAATTGTTGAAATTTTATTTTTATATCATGAAAAACAATGTACAACAGAAATGACCTATCCCATGGGAAGCCATTAGAGCAAACTGTCCATTTGACTTGTTAGTTGACTGTCATCACATCAGTTCAGGTGAAATCCAAGGAACTGTCCGACAGAGTCCTCTCCAAATTGCCAACAGATGGGTTCAAATGCTTTTGTTTTCAGTGACTGTATTTAGTCTGGTTTCCTGTATGTAATAGATAATTGCTGTGATCTACCTTTAAGACTATGTAACTTTTACTTTTTATTACATTATGGGTTCTCTTCTGGTTATAATGTTTGCTGTCTAACTCAATTGATGAAAACTCTATAACAAGGTAACAAACTGGACAAGACTAGTTGTTTTAGGTTGGATTCATTCACATATATGGTAACATATATTGGTTATAATAATATGTGACTAAGTTGACTTATTTTTTAACCACAGGGAGATACCATGACAGACCTGGTTTCAAGAGACAAGGTTTCTTGAGTCTTTTTAACTGGAACATGGTTGGTTTTGCTACATTCTGTAAGTGAAAGCTAGATACAAGACAGCCAATATTCAAAGAATGCACAAGTAGACTTTACCTTTGGAAAACAGGACTTATAAAAACACAGATAAGGACACATTCAGTCAGAAAGTTAGATAATTTGGAACATTTTGCAGTTTACCATACTCTGAAACATTGCACAATGAAAACTACAACACAAGATTTCTGGGAATTAATTTAAACACTGATAGCATAGGGATTGTCAATACCCTTGTCTTAGCCACTTTCAGGTACTGGCACGAAATATTACTTTCAAAATTTTCTAAACCATAGGATCAAGTGCAGGAATAGCAAAAACCCCACTTCTCTGGTACCAACTTGAGTCTCAGCACGTTCCTACTTTCCTTTGGTTTAAAAGAAATAACTGCTACCCACAATTTAGAGGAGGAGGGTCTCTCTCCCCCCTCTCCCTCTCCCTCTCCCTCTCCTCTCTCTCTCTCTCTGTTTCTTTCCCTCTTTCTCTCTGTCTCCCTCTCTCTCTGTGTTATTTCATGATTTCTGAACTGGATCCAAGGGAGAGACAGGATAGCAGAGGGACGTGGCAGATGGAGTGGTACTTAATCCATGGCAGATAGCAAACAGAGAAAGAAGGGGAGGAGCTATGGCCAAGAATACACCCAGGTAATGTTTCCAGTGATCATCTCCAACCAGGGCCTACCTGCTAACCAGAAGTCATCTCTCGTGTACCCATGGTCCTATCATCTTGAAACACATGACACTTTGGGGGCTATTTTATGTCTAAACCATGACACACCCTCAAAAGTACATGTGTTGAAAACTTGGTCCTTAGTGTGTTGAGCTTGTGGGAAGTGGTAAAACTTTAAGAAGATCAAGTCCAGTGGAGTAAAATTAAGTCATGCAAGCATAATCTTGATGGGAATGTTGATACCCAATATCTTCCTCTTCTCTTCTTTCATGCATCGTAAGGAACTTGCCCCAGTGTTTACCCGCTACAGAAGCAATGCAACCAAAGATCCCTGAAAACATGAATAAGGCAAATGAACCTCTTCTCTATATAAATGAATTTATTTCCGGTATTTGATATAGTAATGGAAAAGAGTAGCACAGCTTCTTTCTATTATGTCATTGCCTCTAATTCTTGGTTTAATAAATAATTTCACACCTAAGATAAAGAAAGGCTTGTTCATTGGAAATGTGTGCACTCAATCACTACCACCTGTATCTCCGTTATTTTTGAATTGTGTTGACTGAATATCTAGCATGTTGATGTTTGAGGCACACTGTGATAAAATGAAGATTCTATACATGAGGAGTTAACTGGTTTATGACTTGAAAAGACAATTGGGTTAATAATTTTGACATTCATGATGTCATAAAATTTCAAAAATTGCAACCGTCACTCAATCAGAATAAAAAATAAAACAAATTTTAAAGGTAGGCAGTTGAGCATAGTGAAAAGCTAAAATTTCATGATATTTTGGAAGGAAATTATAGCATATTTATAAAGCAAAGATTGGGAATAAAATGATAAGGTCTAGAAATTCTGAGAACAAAAACAAGGAAAGAACTAAACATTTTCAGTGTTGGGTACTTTTCAAAAAACTAATCAGTTCACTTATTTTCACTTCTCCTGCTAAATATTGCATTAATGATAAAGACAGTTTTCATTCATGACATTTTAAGGGCTGTTTCAAGTACTCCTTGTTACCCACCTGCAAAACAGTTACTGAGGAAGGCACCATATCCCTGTTATAGGTGAGGAAACGGTCATTCCAAAACAAGTTTGCAACCAGCATGGGATTTATGCTCAGCGTTTCTCTCTCTTCCTTTAAGGTATTTTACCTCCACTATGAGGATAAAAATTGTGTCATTAATGCATTTAGATAAGAAGAAAATTCTGGATGAGGTAAGTCTCATTATTTTGGAAATATATAGAGAAATGTCAGTAGATAAAATAAGAATTTGATGGCTGGGGATATAGCTCAGTGGCACAGCGCCTGCCTGACAAGCGTGAGGGCTTGTTTTCAAGTCCCACTACTGAAAAAAAAAATCCTTGGTGAGTAGAACTTATATATACACAGGTGAAAATGGAAGGCTAGAAAAACACAGTAAGTTATGTAGTGGGATGAAAAAGATACATTTAAAATGCTAGAGGATACTTCAGACAATCACAGGATCATTCTTCCATCTTTATAATTATATGCTGAATTCTTAATATAACACAATTTGGAGAAAATGTAAACTTCTTAGTGATTCTTGCCTAGAGGGTTACTAGCAAATTGTTTTGATTTGTTCTTGTCTGTAAGTGTTTCATAGAATTACATATACAAATTAATGTGAAGAGCATGAACATGGTACTCTAGATAGTGCAGGCTGTTTTTTCAATACTAAATTTTTCTATATCTGCATCAGATATAATAACTATTAGCCCCTAAAATGAGGCCAAAAGACTCGGTAACACAATTTTGAATTTTTCTTAATTTTATTTAATTTAAATCTAAATGTCATAGCCACATTTAGCAGAGGATCATTATAATAGGAGACACAGGCATAGAGTTTACCCCTGATTCAAGTAAAACCTTCCTAGTCCAATCTCTATCACTACGTCCCATTGCCATGTGAAGAAACTATTTGAATGATTTATACTTTTGCACAATGCCAAAGACCTATATACAGAAATAGCAAAAATTTGAGACCTTACTGGATATTCCACTTTTGCACACACTGTTTAACACATTCCTCCCCTTGTAGAATAATGCAAATGATGAGAAAAGTGTTTAATTTATAAACAATATGAAGAGTTAAAATTTGTCTTTCTCTTTTTAAAATTTGATATTTGTCTCCAAAACAAGAATGTGCTGGTGTCAGAAATAAAAATATGGATAATAAGATTTTCAGACAATCGCAGGGTCATGTGGTAACTATATTTAACTGCGTGAAGACAGGAACAGCAGCAAGGTGTAATTTCACAAAAACACTTAAAAGTCCTAATTATTCTGCCTCCTTTTTCAGAATTATCATTTTCTGTTTTAAGTAAAACCATAGCGGATACTAAGTGGTATCTCATCGTGGTTTTGTTTATATTTTGCTGATGACTACTGGTATTGAGCATATTTCCACAGGTCTGTGAACCATAAACTTGCCTATCTTATTTTGGGAATTTTTTTTACTCATCTCTTTTGCCCACTATCAATATTGCTTAAGGAAAGAAAAATGTAACCTGAACACTTACTACAATGCTTTTATTGTTCAGATTTCCAATTTCACAAAAAGGATTGTGTATGGAACAATTTGTATTAGTGAAAACTGAGAAAAGTAAGTGTGAGTTAGGTTGCTATATAAGTGCACCCATGTTTATAGCAGTACAATTTGTGAAAGCTAAATCTTGGAAACAATCCAAATGCCCATCAACCACAGAATGTATAAAAATATGCGATATTTTTATACAATGGAGTACTTCTCAGTTATAAAAAAGGATTAAATTTATAGGTAAATGGATGCAATTTGAGACCATACTCATAAGTGGAATAAATCAGACTCACATGTGTAAATGTCATATTGTCTCCCTACTGAAAAAAAAAACTGAAAGAGTAAATAAAATCCAAAATGTGTAATAGATATTGTGAAAGCGAGAGGGGAAGGAACTGCTCAAAAGGAAAGAACAACTGGGATGAGGGAAGAGAAAAGAAAGAAAGGAAAAGATCATATACATACATATATATAGGTATATATATATGTATATATATATGTAATATGATAAATAGTACACTTAATCATATTTATCTTTCTATATATAATAAGATAAATAATTATACTACTATAATACTGTATATTACAAGATAAATAATTATGCTACTATAATGCTATGTATATTACAAGATAAATAATTACACTACTACAACACTATATATATCACAAGATATATAATTATACTACTATAATACTATATATTACAAGATAAATAATTATACTACTATAATGCTATATATTACAAGATAATTATACTACTATAATACTATATATTGCAAGATAAATAATTATACTACTAATGTCTGTTCATCAAAAGTAATAGTTTGACATTTCATTGCTTGATCATTTTTTCATGCCTGTATCATATAATCTGAGCAACTACTTTAAAGATAACAGTATGCAATGTATTAACCACTTTAATCTCCTATTATATTGTTTTGAAATTCTGCATCATCATTTTTATTCTTTTCTCATTTTAAAATTTAAAAATGTGGCTTTATTTGTTTCCCTTCAAATTCCTAATGCAGACTTAAAGAAAACACATCTAGGTGAGTTTAAAGACTGAAAAACTGGATGCCTTTCTATTCAAAACAGACTCTTATAAAGATATTTTTCAGTTTAGGAGTTTCAAACCATTTTCATCTCTCTGAATATCAGCCAGTTGAATTGTAAACTTTGAAGAACAAGAGCCAAATGTCCTCCCAGAAAATAGAATCACTGTCTGAGTCACAGGGATAGAGCAGAGTCCCAATCAGTGGCCTGGGTGGTCAGATGACAGGGACAGGTACTAGAAATCACACCCATGAAGAAAGATGCAGAGTCTCTGGAAACAAAAAAAACATTACCTGTTCCAGTGCAGAGGTGTTAATGGTCTTATCTCTCTCCCAGCTAGCAAATTTTGCTCTGTGTCATTTTCGATTGTTATAAAAATGTGATCCTCCCCATGATAAATCTAAGCATGTCAATCATATTTTATTAAATTTAGCAGCAGCAATATCTTCTAGCATGCTATCAGTCCATCTCTATTTAGGATTATTATTATTTTTTTAACCATGGGTTTTGAGTGATCAGAAAGCATTAGAGCTCTGTATTTGCAGGCCACTTCTGGAACTTCATTTTTCTGAAATGTATTGTGCTGTGCCATGCGAAGCCAAGTTAAATGGGGAATGAATTTATTCATGAGGGAAGAGAGGTTGGGGTAGCTTGCATTGTTCATGCAATTCAGAATTAAGTAAAAAATGGAAAGGATGCAAAACTGGTAAAATGCTTATTGATGTTTTTGTGATCAGGTTATGAAGAATATTAGTTTTGTTTCTCAGTATTAAAACATTTACATGAACCATGGAAAACTTCTGCATTTTGAACTCTTCCAGATCATCTATATGGGTAATCTACAGTATTTTCTACAGGAAGCTCACTCCTTTCCTTAGTTTTGTTCAATTATATATATTTGTAATAGTAATGTAAAATAGCAATTCTCATATATAGCGCATAATTAAAATGTCAAGATCTATTTGAATCCATTGCAAAATAAAGTATTACTTAATAGCTCCAATGACCTAGTAATGTAAACAATGCTGTTACTCATTTTACTAACAGAATAACCTAAGGCTAGGGCAGATAACACTTTACCCATCTTAGTGAATAAGACTTTCGCCAAATTGCCCTCTAAATTGTCCCTAAGAAAATCCTGCCCATACATATGAAGAGACTTTTGGAAGCTTTTACCTCACAGTGGAAGGAACCTCCTACGAACTGTATTACAGTGCTATTTTCAAGAACTATAGCACCATGGATGGTGCTGCACACTTGTAAACCAAGCACTCTGGGAGAATCACCAGTTCAAAACCAGCCTGAGCAATTTAGTGAAAGAGTAAGACCCTACTTCAAAATAAAGCATAAAACATATCGTTGGAGATGTAGTTCAGTGTGAAGGCACTGGATTCAATTCCTATTATGAAAGCCAGCAAACAAACAAACACACAAACAGAGTTCACTGTAGATAATCTTTGTTTCTAGTCATCTCTACTTAGTAGTTTGACTAACTTTCAATAATAGAAATCACACTTACAGGGAGTAGGATTGATGTGTTTTCCAGTAGATTTTAGAAAAAGAAACTCTGATGAAGGACACAAGCAATCTCATGGCTCCTGTATCAAAACCTGTCCCTCTTTCCACTGTCTTATTATTCCCACCCATTTGAGTGCACTTTTGTATCTCATAATCTTTTATATTCCCTTAAATGACCACTTTTTCCATAAAATTGGAGACTAGAGTACAAGGTTGAAATTCTGTGGAACATATTTCAGATCATGACCACTTAAATTAAATTAAATTCCAAAGAGAAATCACTAGAAATTACAAAGTCATTGCCATGATATTGAAAACATCAGTTATTTTGAATCCTTTGCAGTCTGTTTACCAGTCTTAATCAAAGACAAGTCCATTTGTTTCAACTAGATATCTGTATGTCCTTTCTGATCACAGTATCTTGGTGACCTTTTTCTTTTTCTAATTAATATCTCAGTTCTCATCTTTCCCACTTCCATCAGTGTTCAAAATTATGGTCAGGACCCATACAGAAAATGTGTGAGTGACATAAATTTTTAAATATACTTAATCTCTATACTCAGTATGGCTTGGTAAAAACTGAAAGAATTTATTCAAATTTGATACAAGCATTATAGCACAATTCATCTTGCTTGTTACTGTCCTGTAAAAACATTTCAATTGAGTTCAAAATAGGTGAGATTAAAAGGTGAGTTTTTGCTTTTAAAGGTTAGTTTAAAAATATCAATTAAATTTAAAAGGCATTTAATGAGTAAAGAAATAAAAAAATCAACATAATAATTTACTAATCAAACATTTAATTGATTCAATTCTTTGGCTTAATTGAATTCATTTTTTAGTTGAATTTTATATGATCCTTATGCAGGTAAAGTGTGCTAATAAAATGAATGTAATAAAGGAATCTACTTGCAGATAGGAACAGCTTTGTGTGTCTTCTTAAGATGTATTTAGAATTCTTATGACCATTTTTTAAGAAAGAAAAAAGGAAATTTTCAAAAATCTATTTTAAAATAAGTGAATTTATACATGTCATTGTGTGTGTTTGTGCACACATGCACAATGAGGTTATGTTTGTAAATTCAATGTGAAATTTAAAGACAAATATGTAGCAATTTAAGAAATGTCAGTTTACTATTTTAAACTAATTATTCTGGAAGAAAACATTAATTTTAGGTAAAAATGTTGCTGAAATTGACTGAGCATCTTCATATTATAATTTGTTATTCACTTTTGAATTTATTGATTGACATGGTGATACTCTTATTTTATTAACTATTAGATTATAGAATCCAGTTGCAAAATTAATAATTTAAGGATAGGCAAAATATTTAATATCTGCGTTCCTGCCTCTTTTGCTAATAAACTCAAATTGATGCTATTAAGATAAATTATAGATTATAGAATTAAATCAATAGTACAGGAGTTAAAAGCTTATGAACTAATGGGCTTAGTACACATGTATGAAGTATTACACCCAACAACATCAAAATGCACATTCTCAGCTGCACATGGGACATTCTTTAAATTAGACCATACAATAACCATGGAATATGCTTAAATAAATGCAAAAGAATCAAAATTATTCTATGCAAATTATCTAACCATACTAGCATGAATTTGGAAATCAATAAAAAAGAAATGGCAAAAATTTGACAAAAACATGGAAATCAAATAATACCCTCCTGAATAACCAATAGGTCACAGATGAAATTAAAGAAGAAATTAAACAATATCTAAAAGCAAAGAAAAATTCAAATACAACTTACTGGAACCTGTGGGACTCAATGAAAGCAGTACTCAAAGGAAAATTTATTGCTGTGAATTTTCACATCAGGAAAACAGAATGAATGCAAATAAACAACCTGATTCTACACCTCAGACTTCTAGAAAAAGAAGAGCAAGTCAAGCCCTAAGCCAAAAGAAGGTAGGAAATTATAAAGATCAGAGTAGAAATTAACAGAATTGAGACTAGGAAAACAGTACAAAACGAACTGAAGAGATGGTTTTTAGAAAGAATAAAAAAATTTGATAAAACTCTAGCCAACCTTATCAAAGAAAGGAAAGAAAAAACTCAAATTTATACCATAAGAAATTAAAATGGTGAAATAACTATAGATCCTGTGGAAATACAGAAGATCATCAGTACCTACTTGGAAAAACTTTACTTTCGTAAGTTCAATAATTCAGAAGAAATGGACAGATTCCTACAAATATATGAATCACCAAAGTTGAATCAAGAAGACATAAAACTTCTGAATAACTTAAATTCAGTTAGTGAAGTTGACAATGTAATTAGAAACTTACCAACGAAGAAAAGCCCAGGTCCTGATAGATTCACAACAGAATTCTACAAGAAATTTAGAGAAAAATTAATGCCAATACTCCTCAAACTATTCAATAAAATTGAAAGGAAACAATTCCCCCTTATTCCTGGAAGCAAGCATTGCACTGATACCCAAAGCAGAAAAAGACTCAACCAAATTAGAGAACTATAGGCCAATATCCCTAATAAATACAGATGCAAAATTCCTCAATAAAATGCTGGCAAATGGAATACAGTGAAACATCAAGAAGATTATGTATCATGACCAAGTGGGATTCATCCCAGGAATGCAGGGAAGGTTCAATTTATGTAAATCAATAATCCTGATGCACTGTATCAACAGAACCAAAGACAAGAGATCACATGATCATCTCAATAGATGTAGAAAATGCTTTTGATAAAGTCCAACACATACTCATTATAACGTTATGGAAAATCAGAATAGATGGACTTTACTTCAATCTGATAAAAGTCATGTATGATAAACCAACAGCCAACATCTTATTAAATCTACAAAAACTGAAAGCTTTCAACATAAAATCAAGAACAAGACAAGGTGTTCACTATCACCACTTCTATTCAATATTGTTCTGGAAACATTAGCCAGAACAATTAGCCAAGAGAGAGAAATAAAAGGAAAAAAGAGAGGAAAGGAAAAAATTAACCTAAAATTATTTACAGATGGCATGATACTCTATACAGAAGCTCCCAAAAAATTTCACTGAAATACTTCTAGATGTAATAACCAAATTCAGTAAAGTAGTTGGATACAAAGTCAACAATCAAAAACCAATAGCATTCCTGTACACAAACAACAAACTCACTGAAAGAGAAATAAGGGAAATCAGAACCTTCACAATAGCACCCCCTCAAAACTGAAATACTTAGGAATCAATCTAAGAAAGGAAGTAAAAGATCTATGCATTGAAAATTACAGTACTCTGTAAGAAGAAATCAAAGAGGATTTCAGAAAATAGAAAGATATTCTTTGTTCGTATATAGGAAGAAAAAACATTATGAAAATGGCCATAATCCAAAAATTGTTATACAGATTTAATGCCATCAAAATACCATTAACATACCTCACATATCTAGAGAAATCATTCCTAAAACTCATCTGGAACCAGAAGAAGCCTGGAATAGAAAATATAATCCTGGGCAACACAAGCAAGTCAGGAGGCATAATAATAGCTGACTTGAAATTATACTACAAAGTTACTGTAATAAAATCAGCATAGTACTGGTAAAAAAACAAAAAACAGACCTGAAAATCAATGGAATAGATTGAAAGATGCAGTCCCAAATACAAACACACTCAGCCAACTTATCTTTGTTAAAGGGGCCAAACATGTTCACTGGAAAAAAGACAGTCATTTTAATAAATGGTGCTGGAAAAAGTGACTTTCCATATGCTGAAAACTAAAACTAGATGCTTGTCTATCACTATGCACTAATCTAAATTCAAAATAGATCAAAGATCTCAATATTAAAGCCAATATTACAGCATAAACACTAAATCTGCTGGATGATGAAGTAGGTAGAAATCTTGAAGACATAGGGGTTGGCAGAGGGCTCATTAAAGAAAACCAAACTGCACAGAAATACCTCACAGAATCAACAGCTGGGACTTCATCTTATTAAAAAGGTTTGCATGTCAAAGGAAATCACCAAAAGAGTGCAAAGAAAAACAACTAATTGGGAAAAAATTCTTAGCCACTTGTTCTTCAGATGAAGGGCTCTAATATAGAACATATAAAAAATTTTAAATATCAGGCCCCCAAAATTCAAAGATCCAATCCAAAAATGGGCATCTGACATGAATACACACTTCTCAGATGAAGAAATACAAATTGCAAATAAATATATGAAAAATGTTCAATGTCTTTGGTTATTCAAACAATGCAAGTTAAAACAATGCTAGGATCCTACCTCACTCCAGAAAGAATAACCATTATCAAGAAATCAACCAATAGCAAATGCTGGAAGGACTGTGAGGAAAAAGGAACACTTCTCCATTATTGGTGGGAGTGTAGACTGGTACAACCACTGTAGAAATCAGTGTGGATATTCCTCAAAAAACGAGGATTAGAGGTTCCATTCAACCCAGCTACTCCCCTTCTGGATGTTTTCCCAAAGAACTGAAAACTTTATACCACAGTGATTTATGTGCACACATGTTTATAGCTACATAATTTGTAATAGCCAGTTCTTAGAAACAACCCTAATGTCCATCAATTGAGGAATACTTAGAAAAGGTGTGGCATTTTTATACAACAGAATACTACTCAACCATAAAGAACAGTTAGCTCGAGGTTTTTATAAGTAAATGGAAGCAACTAGAAGCCATATTCATAAGTGAAATAAATCAGACTTGCATGTATAAATACCATATTGTCTCACAGACAGTAAGATCCAAAAGTTACAATAGATGTACTGAAAAAGAAAGAAACATCTCAAAGAAAAATTGTATTGTTTGATCAAAGTTGCATGCCTATATCTGGTAACCTGAGTAAAAATGTTGAAGATAACAATATGCAACATAACAACTATTGCTAAATTCCTGTCATCTTGTTTTGAAATCTTATATTGCTATTGTCTGTTGCTCTTGTTGTTTTTGCAATTTTGCTTTTATTGTTGCTGTTTGTTTGCTTCCTGAATTTTCTCATTTTTTCTCTTTAAAATAAAAAAATCACATAAGCTAGAGTGTTAGCACTATTACAATAAGTTTGGTTAATTAAAATGAATGCTCTTCATGACACTCAACAGATATTAATTCTAAATTTAACTCTGTAAATACTTAAACATTTATTGTATTAGCATCAACCATTGTTCATTTATCATTAAATTTTTATATTATAAATAATGTTACCACTAGTGGTTTGCAGCATTCAAATATAAATTATAATGAGTATAATATTATGATAATTCATGTTACTGTTATTCCACACAATTTCTATTTTAAAGAAGATTTGAAATAGACTAACGAGAAATGAAAAAAATATCTAATTAAAAAAAGGGATTAACAAAGAACCAAGAACAAGTGAACAACTTATAAGATAAATTTATATCATAAAACTTAGGCTAAAGTAAATAATTAAAATCGAGTATATAGCAAAGCTTGAATTTCAAAGCAACCAAGCAAAAAAGCAAAAGACTAATTTTTTTATTTATTATTCCATTTGCATAGCATGCTAATTAATTGGAACGGCATTTTGCCATTTTTGACTTTCAGCAATTTTGTTATTTAGCCCAATGTGTAATTGACTCCAGCTGTATAACAAATCCCACAATATTAAGGAAGTTTATTATTGTTAACAATGCACATTTATTTAGCCCATTTATATGGAGGTTTCCTAGTTTATTCTAAATTAGTTTCAATCAGGTTTTACTGGCTAGGCTGGGGAATGTTACTCTCTTATGAATGTGCAAGCATTTCTGAAAACTATTTATTTCTAACGATCTACCGGCCATAACAAATTACATGATCTGACTTTTGTGTAAGATAAGAGGAGTCCCCTTGCTTCACCCCAAAATATAGAGAAAACTAGTAAGAAACATGGGGAAAGGGATGAACGTCTATAAAGAAGTGGAGAGTTATAATATAAATCCTTTCATAGTCATCTCCAGTTATACATTTAACAAATGAGAATTAAAAAATTAGCATGTGGCCACAAGTATTGTAAGTATAGGGAATAGAGCTGAGAATAGAATACAAAATTCCTTGACATAACAGTTAATATTTAGAGAAGTGAGACCCAAATTATATGAAATATATAATACTATTATTACATCTTGAAAATATATAAAACTCTATAAAGCTAAGGAAGGGAATGAAACATGAGTGAGGGTAACATTTGAAATAATATAGTGTGAAACAGATACATGGAGAAGACACATTACAAGTGGAGAAACCTCTACTGATGTAGATAACAAGAGTTAAGCCAATATTAAATATGATTAAATATGGAGAGAACTGTAGAAACAAATACTAAAACTGAAAGCAGTCAAACTATACAAAGGAACAGAATAATTAGATGAGATCAGAGGGAAAAAAGAATGCAAGAGCAAAGAATGTGCAGGGGTTTGCAATCATTTGGATATCAAGTGTATCCCAAAGTTGCATGTGTCAAAGGGTTAGTCTCCAAAAAGTCACTACTGGGCAGCTGTGGAAGCGTTAGGAGGCAGAGCCTGGACAAAGTTCTTTAAACTATCAGGGTCGTGCCCTAAAGAGGACTTTGGGCCTGGGTTCTACTCCTTTTCCTTGCTTTTCCTTTTCAGCCATAGAGCAAGACATTTTACTTTTGTGCATACTCCTGAGATGATGTACTGCCTCTCCACAGGCACAATAACAACGGGACCAATCCATCAAAAACTGAAAACTCTAAAGCTGTGAGCCAAAATAAACCCTTTCCCTTTATAGATTGATTATATTGTCAGCTGGTGTGGGTCCTTGCATTAATAACAAGGGAAATTAAAACTAAAGCAACAGTGTGAATTTACAGGCAGACCTGTGATTGGAAGGTAAGAGAAGATAAGGAGAGGGATTCAAACTGGTCATAGCTGCAGTGCCACACTCTGGAGCAGAGGATCAGACTGACAGTTGCCAGGAGGAAGGGTTACTGTGCCAGGCAGGAATCTGGTCAATTATTTTCTCAGTTCTAGTTTCATAGCTCCGAGGGATTTCTCATGATGCATAGGGCCATTCCTTTGCTATGGGAAAATTCTCACGACTTATGACATTCTCAATCATATGAGGCTCTGCTAGAATCCAGGGTGCCATAGTTTTAGGTCTTGGAAACTTCTGGGCATAAGCGTTTTCAGGCTGAAAATGCTACAGGGCAAAGTAAATTAAGGGTTGGTAAAATGTATGCCAACTTTTAGAGATGCACCCCAACTGACTATAATGTCTAAGTCCAGAGGAGATGGGAATTTTGATCAGAGTCTTAGAAAGTGAAGGCCAAAAGTTGTCCAAGTTTTAGTTACCTATTGGACATAAGTAGAACTGAATGGACAGTCATGGATTTTTTTGTTTGTTTGTGTGTTTGTTTGTTTCTTTCAGCAAAAATCACTTTTACATCCTGGTGCAATTTAGAAGAAAATACAAGTCATGGTTTTAATAAGTAACAGGTTAAACCCTGGAATTTGTTTATCCTTGTCCCTAGAGTTGCCTCTGACTAAGTAATCCCTATGTATATGATACTTATTATCTCAACAGCAAGCTGAATAACATAGAAATTTAACACCAAGAAATAAGGTCTTGTCATTACTAGATGACTCATATTATAGAAGAACGTTTGGAATTGGTTTGCAGAAAGAATTTGAAAAAATTCAGAGAATCTAGAACAATCCCAGGATGTTGAACATAAAGCTTAATGAGTGATTCTGGCATAGGCTCAGAAAACCAGAATATTAATAAGATTATGGATAGTAAAATTTCACATTTCACTTTTAGTGTGCCATAGGTACAAGACAAAGAATCTGGGATTTAATTTTGGCTCTACTGTGGTTCAGCCTCTTATTGTTCCTCTCATCCTCCCTTTCAGAACACCAATGAGCTAGGGAAAAACTAGGTAGAAGAAACAAAGATAGGTAAAAAGGAGACTAAGAAACCATAGTTCCGAATCATGATCAACATTACCATAGCTTCTCTATGTCTATGCTACATGTCTTGAATTTTTAGGCTTGTGGCCAGCTTCCCAGAAATCCAAGAAACAGTTGATAGCTTTGTCATTGACTAGTTTTCCAACCACCTAAAACTCCTGCAAATCTAAATTGGCTTAAATCCCTATTCCTTCAAGTTTGAGGAATGAACTAAAGCAAGGAAAGATTTATGACAGAAACAAATAAGTAGGACTAGTAGGTACTAATTGGTAACTAAAAGCAGTCAAAAGTTTTCACCTTTGCCTTCATTTTATATGTCTCTGTTGAGGTTTGGATTCTGAATGTTCCTCAAAACCACACGTACTCAGAGACTGGGCTTTGGAAACTGATCCAGTAATGCAGGCACTGTGTGCAATTATGGATTAATCCACAGGAAAGTTCAGGGCTAAATGTGCTTTGGGGCAGTTGGAGTCTGATCACAAGAGGTCAGTCACTGGGGAAGGTGTGTCCTACAAGGGTATGCCACCCCACCCAGTTCTTCCCCTTGTACTCTGCTTCCTGGCCATGATGACATGAGAAGTTTTTTTCTCAAGCTTGTTTGTCAGGCTCTTCCTCTGTTGGGGCAGGCCAACTGTCTTAGTTACTTTTTACTCATTGCCAAAACAAAATACCTGACACCCAAAATTAAGGAAGAAAAGGTTTATTTCTTACAGTTTCTCAGGAGTTTCAGTCTATACTTAGTTGGCTCCAAGGCAGCATGGTGTGGCAGGGCTGCCGTTTATGGTGGCTGCTGAAAACAGTAAGCGTGCTGGCGAGAAAGAAGGTGGAAGCCCAAGAGGAAGACCCGCCTTCCCTTACACTGTATGCTGGCTCCACCCCTCGGTGAGTGCAGCACTCACCTTGCCAATCCCCATGCCAGAAAACGAACCAATATCAAGTGCTAGGCTCAGACCCATCAAAAGTAATTGAGGACCTGGGGGGTGGGCATAGTATATCACCCAATACAGCAACCATGCAGGGATTGAGAATTTTTAAACTGTGAGCCAAAAGAAACTTCTCCTCCTTTAAGTAGCTGGTGTCAGATATGTTATGCTACCCACAAAGAAAGTCACTGGGATAATCTCCCTTATTACTTTAAATACTCTGAGTCTGATACTTCTTTAGCTCTGAATATATGCATGGTAATCATGTAAGAAAAGTCTGTATTACAAGTTTTATTAGCACTAAGTTTACTCAGGGAAACTGGCTCCCTTCAAGACTGAGGGCACTGAGATAAGAATAACTAAAGTATTTTCAGGATTTGCAGGGGCACTCAATTGCCAGTTTTTTACATCATAAAATTCCAAACTTCTGCACTGATGCCTGCACTGGAGTGTATCAAGCCATGGTCCAAAATATATGGTAACCTGTAATTCCATGAAAAGAAGACCTAAGGCCTGTGTTGAGGTTAGTTTACCAAGTGAGCTCAATCATTCAAAAGTAAAAACAAAAACTGTCCCCACTAAGCAAAATTATTTCATTGAAATGAACTGCCCTGCGAGCCACAAGCCAGAAGCTTTCCTCCAGAGCTACAAAACCAGAACTGAGGTAATATCAACCAGACTCTAGTCCTCCCAGGCTCAGACATACAAACTGACCTAGTTCTCTGAGCCACATTGAAACTCTTCATCTGGGTCCGGCCCCTTCTGCTGCTCAAGATGAACTCCTTTCCTTATTTCCCCATATTTTCTGAGTGTGATAATTAAATTTGTGTATGCTTCACACAAAATCATCACAAAATCGTTTTCTTTAATGACAATTAATAATTCTACTCCATGTGGCAGGTTACTTCATGGACCCTATGCAGGACATGGACTCCATGTCCTCTTTGGGGACCTCCTCTGACTCCATCTGCTGAGAAGAATGCTGAGCTTATCCATTTCTCACTGTATCTTAGAAACATGAAATTTATATTTTTGTTTTTGTTTTGTTTTGTTTTGTTTTCATTTACTGTAGGGCTCATGGTATGGCATGCTCTGAACCCTGGAGGAGAGGTTGGAGATGGATTTTTGAAAAATTTTAAAATAGTCAAGACTAGGGGAACTTGGAGATAGGCTGGATGCTTTATAAGCCTCACATAAAAATTTGGGATCCAGAAATAGAATCAGGTTTGGATCTTAAGCCTCCTTCAAAGGTTCAAGTTTTCAAGGTTACACTCCAGGGAGTTACTATAAGTAAATGGGGGAACATTTAGGAGGTCTGCCTGGTTGGAGACCTCCAGGGCAAGGATGGCATATCCTTGACAAAGACAGTGAAACTGTGCTGTTCTCATCAGTCTCTTTGATTCCTGGCCATAAGGTCAATGGTTTTGCTCTACTACAAACTCCTACAATAATATCCTGCCTCCATACAGAACCAAAATAATGGAGCCAACTATTCATATACTGCAAACTCCAAAGCTATTAGCCATGATAACACATTTTTTTCCTAAGTTGATTATCTCTATCATCTGTGAGTATCATTGAAAGATTTATAAACTATCATTAAATTTTTGTCTATTATTGTCAGAGCAAAGACAATGATGACTTTGGTGGCATAACAAAGATAATTGTTACAAAGCCTCATTGTATCTTCTCTATTGGGAATTGAGTGTGGTTAGGCAAGGGGAGAGAGATTTAAAAACCTATTATAATAATTTACATGAGCTACAATGGTGCCTTCAAGCCTTGGATTACAGCTACAGTAATGGTGATGGTGAGATCGTGTTGAAAATTGGATTTATTCTAAGGAATAATTGACAGAATTGACTAACAGAGTAGACTTACTGGAGGAGCAAAACAAATTGCCTTCAAAATTATCTAAGCAACTATGAAGCAAAAGGGATCATTGCTAGAAGTGGACATCCTGCGAGCTTTTGATGTTGATTAACAGTTTGTGGAAGTTTATCACAGTAAAAAGCCAGGTAGGCAAGCATCTATATAAGTCTTGATGTTTGTGGGAAGGTTTAAGCTAAAGATGTATGTGATAATTATCCTTAGTCCAGTGAAACTTAACGTAATGCCACGCATGGTTCTTGACTACAATTTAACTGGTATATTAAGCTATTAAATTTAAACACATATGCCTATTCACCCACTATTTCTAAATCTACGCTAGGGCCAGAGTTCCTGTTCCATATCCTACAGTACATTTCAGTTGGCAGGTATCTTGTACAATACTCATAAATTTATGTAAGATTCAATAAAATGACCCAAGAAAGCATTTCAGTTGCAACAGTGGAAACAGGTTAAGCGAGACAGCTACAGAGGACAAACTGAATAAGCTGAGAAAAAATAATGATGAATGGAAGAAAGGATCTTACTGAACAAAGACATGCCTTTAGCTCAACTGAAACCAAAGATTCTAGATATAAGTTTCATCTTCCAAAGACTGCAGCTCAGATTGGTCTAGAAAAACTAAAATTTGAGCATAAAGATTGTTAGAATACAGTAATATCTAAGATGGGCAGGATTGGACACTAAAATCTGACGTGGTTTTGGCATCACATTCCAGCAATCCCCAATAGAGTTACATGAGAGATATGTTAGAATCATTCTCATTAAAACGATCCTATTTTAGACTTTTACATAAATTTCAGTCTCTAAACACTATGGATTCTCCTTTGATGATTTTTCTATAATTTCAGAGTCCTATGATCTTTTACATCTATTTAAAAAGCTGTAATATTTGCTCATTCCCACATCAATACCCAAGTCAGGGTGGCAGGGGCAATTAGCTTAGTATGTGTTTTACAAATAAGTAAAGATTCTGAAATAATCTGTATGTGGGGACTTTTGGGAAGGCTTGAATATTGCATTGAACTCTGTATTCATTTGCAGTGTTTGTTTTGTTTATTTTCTTGTATCATTAGCACACTTATTAAAAAAGATATACAAATAGAGTTGGTGCCAATTACATAAGAAAATAATTGGATTTTATTAATCCAGGAACTCAGGTAATCAATTAAGGCAAGAGTACTCTGGTCTCAGTCACCTCATTATTCTTCACGTTAATTAATCACAAATACTAATGGGTGGCTTAGAAATGGATGCTTTATTCCCTTAGACAATATACAAAAGCCCTTAAAGTGATAATGTTTGTGTGTTTGGAATAAAAAAATATTTATTTTTACTGATTGAAGCTTTTGCTTTAACATAGAAATTATTACCCTGAATTGTGTTGTTGGATCCATTATAAATTACAGTTAGATATATGGATTTAAGAGATAAATGAACATTCCTGTTACAATTAAACTTAACAGAAATGTCAAATGGATCAAGGATTAAGAGAAATAAGGTATATGATACATATGTTCAAACTCCGTTAATGAAACGTATTGTCTCCATTGGGATAGTAATATATTGACTTTGTACCCCATGTTTCCTCACTGTGAGTTAGGGATGTTGATGCTGAATTGGCCATGGAATATTATATGACAATACATGCAAAATTCCATTTGCATATTGGGTCTTCTATAAATGATTTTTCTTTCTCACTCATCTCTTCAGCTTACATATTTGGGGAACCACTTCAAGTCATGGTTTGTAGTAGATTCCATCTTGATTTTCTCTTCTTAAACTAATAGTGTAGAGGTTCTTCAGTGTAATCTATTATCAGTCAATCACAAACATATCATCCTAATATGTAGATTATCTAGAATCTATAGTTACCTTATTCCTCTATCAAATATTTTCTGTGGTATCTACTCTGTAACACAATTACACTGCAAACTTGATCCTGAGAATTGATACACTATCATATTTTTGCCTTACTTGGGCTTGTAACTGAGTGGGCAAGATAGATGTTTCAAAACTACATTGTGATAAGAAATTCAATGTGAAAAGTATTACAGGGGTCCTTTTGGTATCCTGCTTCCTATGCTGTGTCCTGGAAATTTTACACAGTAAACTGAAGCAATTGCAAGGCTGACTTTAAATGTTTCCCTCATTCTCAGAGCACAGAAATTCACTGCCTGTCATCTAATGTCTGAAATCAAATGCTTCATATATTTTACTCAGAGAGGGGCATTGCTAGGTAGTCACTGCTTCGTGGGTGATAGTGAAGGTATTTATTCACTATTAAAGGGGTTATTACAATATACACATTTCTGATTCCATGCCTCACATTTAACTGCTAATAATTTATTGGAAGTATATTTTCTATTGATGTAGAAGTTGAGTACAGAACAGAAGACATGAGAATACAATTTACTAGACTTTGACAAATTGTGTGACACCTGTGTAAAGACACATTCTGAACCAAACATTTCAGAGATCCACTTCTGTCCTTTTCTGTCAGGTGACTCTGCTGAAATTAATAACTCAGGCTAACAAAAATACATAAATTTTGACTGTTCTGTGTTTTTGTGTTGTTGTTCTATATTGTATCATTCTATATTGGACTTCATTATCAAAAATATATTTATGGAATTCGTCTATGAGGTGTATAACAATTTACACATCCCTTTAGCAGTTACAATCATTTCTTCCTGTATAATTATTCTACTATCTGTATAATAAAATGTCTAACCATTGTCCTTTGGAGGAAAAAGAGTTTATTTCAAAAATTATTGTTAAAAAAAAACCAGTGCTACACTTATGACCATTCTGCTATCATGGTTTTGGCAAACATACAGAAACATATTTTTGCTGTCTAATATCTAGAAGTTGTCCTATTTGTTTAATTAAAACAGTTTCTGAATAAAAATAACACTGCAAATAATACTGTAGCCTTTTCTTTCTCTGTGTCTCCTTCCTATAGATGGCTGTCTTAGTCTGTTCAGTTTTGGTGGATTAATGGTCAGCACGAGTAGGAACGCCCAGCTGAACTGAGTCCGAATGATTCTGGGCATAGAAGAGACACCTAAGGCTTGCTGTCAGAGTGGCATAAAAGGAGAATGGGAAGGTAAGATTGCACGCTGCTGATTTTCCTGAAGAAGCTGCTTTTCAGTGGATTTTCTTCAAAGGACCTTTGGCTGCTGTCTTCCTTTGAAAGAGCTTCCGTCCTCATCTTCATCTTGGACATTGTCTCCGGGTTTCCAGTGCAGATCTCTCAATCTGGTCACACAGATCCTTCACCTCACCAGGGCACAGGTTTTCTAGCTTCACCACTGGACCTTGGGTCTTTCCAGTGTGAATCCTTGATGTGAACTTGCAGGTGACATCCTTTGGGCTTCCAGTGCGCAGACAGACCTTTTACGCTCTTCTACATCTCACTCTAGGAAGCACTGACTAATCCAGGTTGCTACTATAAAACACCAGGAATTTAAGTAGCTTAAAAAACAAAAAAATACTATTTTTTACAGTATAGAGGTTGGGGATTTCAAGCTGGACTGATGAATTTGGTGAGTACCTATTTATCAATTTATAAGACACCAAATTTTCATGTTTTCTAAGATGATAAAGAGACAAAGAAGCTGCCTTATCTTCTTTCATAAAAGCCCTAATCCCATTCATAAGCAGTCTATCTTATTTTTCCAAGAATTTGTTGTGCTGTTGAAATTGAAATAAAATATATATTACAGTTGTAAAATGTTATATTTTATATATGCATGATTTGTGAAATGATTACATTAACTGAGTTAATTATTACATATAAATCAACTTACATAGCTACTTTCATGTGTGTATATATGTATGTCATGGGAATACTTGCAATCTGTTTTTTATCAAATTTCAAGGATACAATGTAGTGCTAACTAAGTCCCTCAACAACGTCATACTATATATTAAGGGTCTATAACTTAATATCACATAAATAAAGTGTGAAATGTTTGACCAACACTTTCCCATTTTTTCCAGGCATGTAGTAATGGACATCCTATTTTTTATTTTTCAGATAGTCTTTAGGATTCCAATTATGTTATAGTTTAAATCTGCAGTACCTTATTGCAAATCTCATGTGTGGGAACAATGATGCCTGAAACTTGAGTTCTGCCATCTTACTGATGTAAATTCTTTTTCAGGTTTTTATATATTTACACATAGGCACACTATTTATACATAACAACAAATACATTAACATGACTAATACCTAGCAGAATGGTATTAGGTTTTTATCAGTATATATTTTTTTCAAATTATGAAGCATAAGTCTTGCAGTCAATGTTCTGCTGATTGCATAGCCAAAATTTCACTTTCCTTGTTATTTCATGCAAGAGACTAAGTAATTTCAGAAATGTAATTCACTTGTGTACAATTATTTATGAATTCTTTTAGTTATAATTCCTTCATTTGTAAGAGGAGAGAATTGAAATTTGAAATGAGTAAAGATAATAAGAAATTTTTAAAATTGCATTATTAATTATTTATACGATAGTTGTGTAGATTATTCAGCACTATTTTGCATGTCAGTATTTTATGTACTTTAACATACAAATATTTATTTATGTTTAAACTTGTGGATATTAATTTAGCGAAGGATTAACTTCTGATTCTTGATTTATATAATCACCAGACTACATTTTCCAGATGTGAATTTATCCTTTCTCCATTATTTCCTCTTCGAAATTAAATAGGTGTATGGTTAGTGCAGCATTGATTAAAGTAGTATCAGATTTTACAGAGTATAGCATCCACAAGAGGTAATGGAAGACAAATTACGATGCTTTCTTATATTAGAATATGTAGCCACCCACACAGCACCAGCAGGAAAAGAATGCTGTACGTAAATGGCAGAATAATTGCAGAACAGTGCATTAGGTAAGCTTTCACAGGTATAAAAAATTGAGTTAATATATATGCTAATACCATATACGTAAATATAATTGAAAATCAAAATATGAAATCTATGTACACGTCTATGTATATATACAATATATGTATATATAGACACATATGTACATAAACACACCTGTAGAATTTAACAGAAAATGATAATATTATTCACCTTTAGAGTGGAGGATTAAGAGGCCAACCAGTGAAAAAAGTTTAAGTTGTATTTTTCATTATTCATGCTGGTTATCTTTTGAATTTTAATGATGCAATTATATGATTGTATTACTTATCCAAACTGAAACGACAAATCATTTCATCAATTTGTTTATTTTTCTAATATGTAGTGAAAAATTAAATTTCTACCATTAATTACTAAGAATACCTGTTTCTTTGAATACTTACTAGCATTCGGTGACATTCATCTTTACAATTATCATTGTTTTGCAGGATAAAAAAAGGTTATATTGCTGTAATTTTCATTATCTTCTCTACTGAAGGCATTAGGCATCTTTTCATATGTTTATTAGACATTTACAACTCCTCCTTCCTAGATTGCCTTTTTATATATTTGAATTGGTTTTATTTTGGCAATTTGCAGAGTTCTTGTACATTCAAGTTATTAATTATTATACCATCTCACATTTCTTGCGATGAAAGTATTTTTATAATAAAATAAATGTAATCTAAAATTTTTATTACCTACCCAATTCAAAATTTTATAGCTAGTGTCTAATGGTGATAAAACAAAAATGAAACTCCTACATTTGCTGTGTCTGTAACAATTTGCAAAGTTTTAGAATGCTCTTTTTGTATAAAAATGTTAACTTAATTTTTAGTATTGATTCTCACATGATTTAAAATTTAAATTGTAAAAGTGTATATGTGAATTTTTTCTTTAACGATTCAGTCCCATTTGCTGCAGCAAGTTTTGTTAGAAATTTCTCCTATTCTTCCAAAGTATTTATGAATATAAATCTATGTATAAATTTCCTCTTTTATGAAAATATTAGAGATATTGTACTTCCTCTTGGATTTCATTTAATGATGTATTTTAGAAAACAGAGCAGGTGAGCATAGACACATATTTTCTGGAAGAGTGGTAAATTTTTTATGACTGTATTGCAGTTTACTTACTCATCACCCTAATAATGAATGTTTATGATATAACTTTCTCATTGTTTATATCCTCTCAAAAGGGAGTTGCTAAAACTATTACCCACTGCATCCCTACTAATATATAGGGTCTTTAGGATTTCATAAGTCATGAAACAGTACAGAACATAATCCTGAATGACATAATCGGAAATTCCATCTCTGAATAATTAAATCCTGACTAAAAATTTTAAGCAAAAATCTTTGAAGATAAAAATCTCCAAAATCACAATCATATATGTCTAAAAATATGAATAAAGAAAATCTGAGGAAAGAAAAAAGAAATTCTACTAGGAAAAATTAAATAAATAAAACACTGATACAAAGCTGAATTCCTGAGAAGCACATAGAGCATTTTACTTCTGTAGACAACATAGCTGCCAATTCGCTCAGGTATGTACTGCTTCTGCCCTTCACTCATTATACCACTCTTGCATACAAACGATACACTTCATCAGAGAACAATGATAATAACCACAAAAATTCAATATGATCACCCAACAAAATTCTCAATCAAACATATTCACACATCGAGAGGTTCCTGTACAGTTAAGCATGCCTGGTTAAGGACTAAAGTGTGGTAGATGATTTTTTTTTCTTTCTGTGGCACTGGGGATCAAACTCACGAGCTCGTGACTTCCAGGCAGGCTCTTAAGCCACTGAGCCAAACTCCTGGCCCTAGTTTTTCTGAGGCAGGGTTGCACTATGTAACTCAAACTGGCCTTGTGCTCATGCTGTAGCCCAAGTCAGCCTCAAACTCAGCGCTGCACCTACCTCAGCCTCCCGAGTGCTGAGATTAAGTGCGTGTGCCACCACGCCCGGCTTATGGTAGATGATTGAGTTCTTATACTTACTACTAAAACCTAACATAAGAGAAACTTATGCATGTTTCACTGTGAGTAATGGAGAGCTTTTTCAAAACTGTCCACATTACTCTTTTATCAAATATGTGCAGTTAATCCCCTTATAATGTTTTTAGTCATTTTTGTATTAATGATTGGGAAAGATAAAGAATTTATATACTCACTTTGGAAGATTTACTGGATTTTTTGGAGGAAAACACACTGCAAATAAAACGTAAGCCACAAGGATAGATCATTTTGATCAAAGCTTTAAAATGAATTTCCAGGTATGATCAATAGAAGTGCATTTATTTTTTCAGTTTGGTTCAATCCATTTGGCAGAAAATTCAATGAGTGGATTGGACATATGATATCACAATAGCAGAAACTCTTAGAAAGGTATCATTTGTTTGCATTGCCATTTCTTCCAAGTGATGCAAGTCAACAAGATTTTAAAAAATTAAAGCTATCTTTCCATGAAGCAGCTAACAAAGTTGTTGGCTGGTTAAAAAGTAATTGCTTGCACAGTATGATGAAACACTTACGTAAGAGTAATATCATTAATCATCATTATTGCTACAGCCAAATTTGAGGTTCATATATGACTGCATACAAAATGTATTAACACCTACCCAAAGAAGTATTGCGTGGAGTATGTGAAAATTTATTTATTTGCTTGGTCTTTTTTTTTTTTTTGTGTGTGTGTGTGTGTGCATACCGGTAATCAAACTCAGGACTTTGAGCTTGCCAGGCAGGCACTGTATCACTGAGTCATATCCCTGGTATTAAGATGGGAAAATTTAATAGGGATAGATCGTATCAGTTTAGACCAAATCACAAGAAGAATTTTACAGAGAATGGTGTCATTGGAAAATGAATGTGAATGTATTATCTGAGGACAGCCATGTATAAAAGAAAAAATTCACCTATTCATCACAAGGCAAAGCTGCAAAAGATACTTAGTGATTGTGACAGTTGGCCAATTCTTCCAGAACATCTCCTTGTAATTTACAATAATCCTTCCCTATAACACACTTTTTATATGTCAACTTTTTAGATTTTTCTTGAGGGAAGAGAGCAGTGTTGGGGTTAGAATATGCAAAGCATACTGTCTCCCACTGAGCTAGATTCTCCAGCCCTATTTTTATTATTTGTCCTAATTTATTTTATCCTCATTATTTTTAATTTAATGTTATCTTTCATATTTACATAATTTCCAATACTGGAAGTATACATAAATTGGGGAAAATCTTTGGGAGTGTTCTAATTTTTTGTATCCATTTCTTGGAAATTTAACTTCCTGAAAGTACATTATCAGAATGCTGATTTTCCCGGTAAACATTGTGTCTGTACCTAAAGAACACTGAAACTTCCTCAGTAAATGAAGGGATTCCCTTTTCTGTACATTATCATTACAAAAGAAAATTTCTCAAAACCTCTGCTTTAGGAGCAACTGCATGTGACGTGATCACTCATAATGGTTATTGGGCACTCATTAAGGGATAGGTTGCACAGGATTTTAGATGACCTCAGATGTAAACTTAGGTACACAAATTTAAAAATTATAATATAATACACTTATAAACTATGCTTTTTGACTATTTACTTATGAACAGTTTGTCTATTCATAACTTTTATACTCTTCAATGATCATAAGCTACCTGGGTGTTTATGGTTAAAGAAGTGCGTATGTTACTAGCACCTATTGCATTGTTTAAAGTTGAAAAGTTCTGTTAAGCATGTTTCTCAGATAAATTCACTTAATATAATATAAATATGTTCAATATTTTCCTTACTTTTTATAGAACTATATTGGCAGATTTTTATCTTCAGAATTAGAAAATTGAGGACTATGGTGTTCAAGAATGTATTCTTCTGGATTATAGACCAAATCTGCCACAAAGATAGGTTACTCATGCATGCGACTCTTGCCATCACAAAGGAGACCCTATGGAGATAGCCAGTGTTTGTCACAATATAAAGACACAGTTAGAAAGAGCAGCTTTTAGGAACAGGCTTTTACCTGATACTAAGTCTGCACTGTCTTAATCTTGTTCTTCCTTTCTTCCAGACTGTGAGAATTGTTCTTGTTTATATGCTACCTGGTTTATTGTATTTCATTACAGCAGCCTGAAAGGACTATGAAAGATCATTCAGCATTTGATATTACCAATAGGTATGGGCAGTTATATTTATCATTTCACATTTTTAAATATGCAAGATCTAGGAAGGATGTGTCAAAGTGTATATGCTGTTTGGATATTAATAAACATCACTTCAGGTTTTACCTTTAATAATATTTGTTTTTACAATATGACAAATTCAGTTCCATCTCAAAGTTTCCAATATTTTAAAATCTGATGCAAGAAAAATAATATTCTTGCATTTTTGTTATTTTACACATGTATATATATTTTTTCCACTTAGATGAGACAAATACACCATAAGTGTGCATGGTTCTCCACACTCATAAGTACCTTGTTCCCTTCCCTAAATCTGAGATTTCAAATGTTGTTTATTTTATTAAATTTGGTATATTTGTTCATTTTCTGTACTTTTACTACTGTACATTGGTTCTCAAGTAAACCCAAAGGGGCATACTTATTAAATTCTCTATTTTCTAAAATTTTAGATTATAACCATGAACTTGAATGCTCCACTAATCATTTCAATCCTCAAATATCTGTGTTTGAATACCTGTATAATTATCTTCAAACTAATTTTCAATTTGTATGTAAAATGTCTATTATTTCTTGAATTTTTATTTCAAACACAGTCTCTTTATTGAACTATTGCACTATTAAGGAATAAATTATGTTTTAGATTATGATGCTTCTCTAGATCTTAAAGGAAAGGTTGTTTAGCAATATCTTAGTTATTTGAACCTTATCTCCACAGAAGGAGCACTGAAAACCCAAATATTTATCTGCATGTTGGCAACTGAGTTCTGCTATAGAATCTTATCTTCAGGGAAAAAAGAAGTGGAACCCAGAAATATACATATTTTGTTATAGTCATTTATAGCAATAACAACTATGGCTTACATCTACATGTGGTAAGATAAACATATAAATGTTGCAAACAAGATATATATATATATATATATATATATATATATATATATTTTTTTTTTTTAGAAGACTATAGAGGAAAATTGCTCTGATTCTGAAAAGCTGATGGAGGATTTTCTAAAAGAGGATGATGTGACACTGTTTTTTTGTAAAAGGGAAACCAATTTTTTTGTGCATAAAAATAAAATAAAATCTAATCGATGTTTTCACTGTTGTTTTTTATAGTATTACAGAATTCTAGACTGTTTAAAATTTGATGTGGATTTTTTTCCATACTGAATAATACTTTGATTTCTTTGTGTATTTCTCTAAAACTTATCATTACTAGGAAATCTTTCCATATTTTACATATCCTTTCATATGATATGGGAAACAGTGCTTTACAGTTTTAATTGAGATGGAACCCCACAATTATAAACCTTGAACTCAAATTTGGCAAACAGTGTCATGACCAAACTGAAGGTATTTGTGGCAGTCATCCTGAGTTACAATCTGCTCTGTCTGAGGCATTCGTTACAGACACAATCACAGACAGCTTGCACCTTTGGGCACTAAGAAATTAAAAGATAATGTGAATGATACTGTACTAGAAAAAAGAAAACATTACGGTGGTAAACAGAAAAAGGCAATTTAGTCTACATCTTTGAGATATCTAAAATAACGGACAACACAATGAAAGGTTTACCTTGCCTGTGGGAAAGTCACTAATGTCGTCTGTATGTAAAATCTTCCTGGGAAGAAGAGAGGTAAGGCAGTAAAGCTGTTAGAGTGTGACTGTGATTTTCCTGTCTAATTAAAGGAAGGCAGGGCAACCTAACTTTCTCAAAGCTTCACATCTGCCTACATAAGATCAAAGCTGTCTTTCATTGGTTTCTGAAAGTTAAAATTATCTTACTGCAATGTAGTATATTCTTTTCTCTTAAATGTGTGTCAACTCTTCTAATGTTTTTTTGTTTTGCTTATTTTTTTTCTCAAAAGCAGATTTCTGACAGCATATGTTTTAAAAAATACTTCTAAGTAGCTGAGGGAATACGCAGTAAATAATTAACTTTTGTAGGTAAGTGTAATTCAGGTTTGTATGTCACTCTGTGATCTCAGAAAACTGTGTTTACTACTTTTACTTCATATTTGACAGTTTTTCATGTTTTTTTAATTGAATTTAAATATGAAGTGATATACCTAATCACAATAAAGTGCATTATCATTGCCTAGGTTCTTATAAATTCCCTAAATTGAAAGTTTAAAAATATATGACAGTAATATGATATGAACAACAGGAGCTACTATTGTGAACAAAGAGAAATAGTTAATTTATTTACACATTGAGCATTATTTTATATTCAGAATCTTGAAAATAATGTGTATATGAAATTTTTGAAGTTCTTTCTGAAACATTTTTTAAAAATCAGTTTGCTTAAAATCAATTTTGATAAATATACACTAGTTAAGTTCGGTGAGCTTTGATTAGTTTTCATATGACTGAAACCATTGCTTCAACTATAAATTGGAAGGAACAGTCAATTACTGATGACTTTTATCAGCTCTAGGAAGCAAGTTTGGGTAGAGAAGGGAAGAAACTTTTATTAATACCTTTCTATAAGCTACCACGAGAAGTACCTCAAGGAAGCACAATACATTAAGTATGCGTCAACTCTGATTCCAATCATTATAATGCTTAAACTGCTTAATATTGTTCCATGTGATCTTTCCATTTTATATTCAACATTGGTTAAAAATTATTGTCATACAGACAGAAATATATTCAGCTGAGTCAGATTATTCCTTGTGATTTTCCCAAGATTTATCCACTTTTAAGACATCAATTTTGGGTCAAATTTTAAGGAAAATATGACAATAAATTTTTAAAATGACAAAAATACTTAACACAGTATTTACATATATCACTATTCTCCACGAACACCTTGTTCATGAAAATTTGACAAGATGTGCAAACTTTTTTGTAACTTCCTCCAAATATAGGTAGATCGTTTGCAATTGAAATAGTGTAAATTTTGGGGTGACTTACTTAATTCACTACAGTATCTTTTCTAGATAAGCACACTTAACAAAGATTTGTTCAACTAATTTAACATACATATAGTTATTTTGTTTTCAGATAAACTGTCACTGTAATGATTTTTTAATATCATCAAAACACAAACTATATTTCTATTTCCTTAGTGTCTCACAATTATTTTAGTATAATCTAGAACATGAACTCTATCAGTAAAATAATAAAAAACACATTGAAGATATATAGGCATGAATTTGTGATCATGTGAATTTCTGACAGCCTTCTTGGTTTATAAAGCCACGCAGAGATACTTTTAGCATGTATACTGTTTAAGAATTTGCCTGAATTTCCTTACTTTACAGTATTTAAATTCCAAAAGGTGAGTCAATTTATAAATATCTCTGGACCTAGACCAAGCAACAACACTCTGGAACCAAAATCTTTACCAGAGAAAATAAAGGAGTAGAAATATGGTAGTGTAAATATGAGATATTAATGGGTCGTTTAAATATGGTGAAAGAGGAAGTAGGACAGTCACTACAGTGCATCATATTTCGCATCTGATCTCTTAGCCCTGGGACCCTGACACTTATTACTAGCTTAACATGGTGACTTCTACATATGCATATGTATAGAAACATTACTCAAATTATGCCCATGGCTGACTTTAGGGCCATCTGGCCCAGATATTCACAATGATACCCACATTCATGGGGAAATGGAATATGTGTCAATACCCTATGCTCACCTTTCAAATTTTTTAAATTGATGTGGTTTTACATGGACCAACTTCCCACAATGTACTGAATCATTTCATACTGCAATTATGTAAAAATACAATTAAAAAAAATAAAAATGTAATACATTTGAGTTTGCATTTAAGGGAATTCTCGCAGTGGAATGGGACGTGGTTGGTTTGAAGGGTAACTTGAATTCTTAGGTGACATATAGTCCTAGCTCCTGTAGACCTAGTGCTGTTCTCTGCCACCTCCTCCCCTGCTGTCTGTCACCTCAGGACCACCCTCTACCTCTGCTTTCTTCATCCCTGGTTAATATCTACTTCTATCAGCCCATAGAGTGAGGGAGTTTGATGGTGGGGAACACAGGCGTCCACGTTTTGTCAGCTGCTTTGCCCCTGAGGGGACCTGAGTACAGCGCAGGAGGCCGGGGTCAGAGTCTGTGCAGGTGTTCAGAGCATCACACTGTGGGTCTAGTGGTGCATCACCATGGGCATTCATCCAACAGCAACCAGAAGCCACGTCTTAAGCAAGAGTAGAGGTGGTCCAAGTGTCATGCATTGGAGGACAACCTGTGGGAAACTGGGGCCACCATCCCTTCTTCATTTCCTCAGTGCCAATCCACAGCTGTGTCATTTCGGAGGCAGGATCAAAACATGCAGTGAATGTTCAAATTAAAAAAAAAAAAGTATGGTGAAAGATAGATTTGTCACTCATCTCTCCCACAGCACTCCCTCTAGCTTCAAATATATTTATTCTATTATTCTAGCTACTTTCCAAAGCAATTCTAGAAGTCTTTAGTGAGTGTCTTTAGTTGTGGTCTTGTGACTGCTTTGATTTCTTGAATCAATTAAAAAAAATCTACCTTTTGTAGTCATTTTGACACTGGGGAAGACTCAGAAGTGGCACAGTGCCAGATTGGGTGACTCAGGTGGATGAGGCCACAAGATAATATTTTCAGGCGTCTCCTTTCTGCTGGGTGCCACTAGGCAGAAGCATTCGCCCACTTTTAATCACAGCTTGTAAAAACCAGCTGGATTTCTTAATCGGCACTTGTAGTTTTTCCACATATGCATTAATTGCTCTTATATTTGCACTTAGAACTAACATTAAAGGCTACAAGCAAAAAAAAATGTATATATATATATATATATATATATATATATATTAGAAAAACAGTAAAAAGCTAACTGAAACAGCAAACTACTTTTAGATTAATAATAAACAGCAAATGGAAAAAAACTGTAAGGTACTCTGGAGGCCAGTGAAGGAAAAAAAAAAAGCTATATTTTTAGGGCCTTTTATATCACTTTTACCCCAGGTTTCTAAGAAAAGTTCTCCTCTGGTTTCATTTTTCACTGGATTCCACAAACTATGCAGCCAACCTGATACATAATGGTTCATATTGATCTCACTATATTGGATCCTATCTTAATGTCACCTGATATTTATTTCTTTTTGCCTTTATTTTCTTAATGAAGTTTTGATGTGGGATTGATGTGTGTGTGTGTGTCTGTGTGTGTGTAATCTGATACTGCATCTGGACTCTGTTTTTTTTTGTTTGTTTGTTTGTACCAGGGATTGAACTCACAACCTCATGCCTGCCAGGCAGGTGCTTAGGCCACTAAGCTAAATCCCCAGCCCTATTTTTTGAGACAGGGTCTCACTATGTAGTTCAGGCTGGTCTTGAACTCACTTTGTAGCCCAGGCTGGTCTTGAAATCACAAAGATCCTCCTGCCTCAGCCTCCAGAGTGCTGAGATTAAGGACTCTGCATTTTGAATTCCTGCATAGTAAATTGCCACTACCTAGTATGTAAACAGCTTGCAACCTCAATAACTGTTTATTCTTTGACTAGTAGCTGAATCATAGGAGATGAGTGTCAGTCTAACACAGACTGACAACTGTTGACTCCTCTGCACATCCAAAAAAGGCAAATGCCAAGTTGTAAAGAATGAAACTGCTTCTGTGTGC
This sequence comes from Dasyprocta punctata, assembly GCA_004363535.1. NCBI lineage: Eukaryota > Metazoa > Chordata > Mammalia > Rodentia > Dasyproctidae > Dasyprocta > Dasyprocta punctata. Next base: position 29,897 of record RJWM01003893.1, on the reverse strand, counting down.
ATCTTACTATTTCTGTGTATAAATACTGCCCACCATGTTTCAGAGTAGAGTGCTCTGAAGTTTCTCTAGTTTTGTATGATACTTGATTTGTGATTTATTCACTGCTCAAATAAATTATTCTATATTATTTCATTTATTCATTCATTAATTTATTCATCCATTCATTTATTCATTCATTCTATTGGGGATTGAAACCAATGCCACTGCACTGAGCAAATTCACCAGCACATTTTTATTTTTTTTTTTATTTTGAAGTAGGACCTCCTTAAATCACTAAGTAGCCAAAGTTGGGCTCAGACTTATGATCCTCCTACCTCAGTCTCTCAGAATGCTGTGCTTACAAGTGTTCACTACCAGACTTAGCATTCAAAATGCTCTTCTAATTTTAATTGGCCAAACTGTTCATCTGACAAAACTCTACTTGCCTCTGTTGGTCAGTGTTCTTCTGGCCCTTCCATAGTGGATTTGCTAGCTTCCATGCATTCAGTAGGTGTTTCCTGCTTTGTATGTCAGATTCTCAAACTGCACTGTCTGGACTATCCAGTTCAGAGATTACATAGATACACATGGATTTGCTGAAATGGGTATCCCTGAGTTTTAATGAAAGTGTGACAGAAATTTCAGTGAAAAATTGACTGAAAAATACAGAGTGGATCATTTCAAATTTGTATAAGGCTTCAGCAATAGTAGTGAGGACCTACATGTCATGTGTTAAATATTTAAACTACAGTGGAATTATGGAACATTTTCATCATTTTAGTACAGAATAGCAATTGTTGGCTTAGAAAAAATATGTGTATAGATTCAGTATTATTATTTTTTTGGTGGGGAGAGAGAGAGAGGCTCACTATGTAGTTCAGACTGGTCTTGAGCTCACTAAGTTATCCAAACTGGCTTCAAACTCATGGTGATCTGTTGGAGACCATGCATTATAAATTGAGTGTAGGGGACATCCAAGCTTGTCGTGGTCCTGCTTTTTGAGTTAGATTCAGACACAGAAACTCTCTGCTCTTTTCTGGTCACAGCTGGAAGAGCTAGGGCTAGTGATGCTGTGAAGCTCACAGGGCAAAATAAGAACTGCTGAAGATGATAAGCTCCTGGGGAAACTACGGTTTCCTTACTATCTGCCTGTCTCATCCTTGTCCTTGTCTGTGTCCTTGCAAGAGTGCTCTGTCCTTCTTACTAGCTCAGCATAGTCACCGTTACTGTTCTTGGAAACACCCATTTCCCTTAACCCATTGTCCTTGATTGACTCAGATGTAGCAAATAAATACCAAGGTTCTGGGTGCCTGGTGGCCTTTTGTTCTCTTGAGAACAACTGGTCATCTCAGATCCTTAGCTGCACCTTTGGTCTTTCTCTCATTCTCTCTGCCCAAAACTATGACCATGAGATTGGAACCACTTCAGGGATTACCAAAAATGATCCTCCTGCCTCTGCCTCCAGAATCCTGGGATTACAGGCATACGCCACCACATTTGGAGGCTTTAGAGACATTAATGGTCTCTGATGTATTTTTCATGATTATGAACTATCACTAAAATTTGCTTTCAGAGTCTATGTAGACTCAAATACTTCAGTCATTCTACTTGAGGCAACTTGATAATGATCCTTATACTCTTCTTTCTGACACAAATCCTGGAGGCTTCAGAAGGAACTGACTATAGTATTAAGAGATGAGAGAAATAGAGAAATTAAAAGGAAGGCCCTAATTTCATCCAGTAGTATCTTCTACTAGTACTATTAGTGTCCATACTTAATATGCATATGTGACTAGCTTGGAGGTCTTGTAATTTTGTAATCAAGCTTTTATTAATTACTTTTTAACAGTGAAACAGTATCACTATGACTCATTTCGTGATTCAATTCAGTGAGCTGTAGAAAATCTCCAGCATTGTCTGTCGAATAAAATTTAATTTTGCTTATAATATCTCATTTTAATCATACATTGGCAATGCATTATCCATATGACAGAACCTATGAACTTTTTATATAAGTTTCAGGATAAAAATGCACATGAAAACGGAAGGTACTTATTAATTAACGAATGAAATTGTTTGATTTTTCCTTGACATCTATAGCTAGACAAAATATGTATGAGTACTAACTTTTGAATAATACACTAAAAAAGGCTTGGGACATTATCACTATACATGTATAGATAGTACCTGAATGATCAGATTTGATGATACCTTGCTCATCCTTAAATTGCAAGAATAATATAGGTAAAGTCCTCTTGCTTTTGTCCCAAACTATCTTTTACTCTAAGGAAAGTAAATTCAATCACAGAGAACTTGTCTTACTCCTTGTTTTCCATTCAGGACTGTGTCAATAATTCAGAAACTATACATGTACATTTAAATTGGTTAAGGCTTTTGTTAGCAATTTTCCTCCCTTTTCCCCATTTGATTGCTTCATCAATGTTTGTTGATTGAGTTTCTTAATGTGTTTTTATAATTTTAGCTCAATTTCATACTGCTTTTCTTACCTTTTTATTTATCTCTTCCTCAAAACTACTCACCATGTGTAGGGACCTCCAATACCATCTCACTAACTTTAGCTGATTTGTATTTTATACTCTATTATTCTGTCAGAACCAGCTCAAAAGTAAAAAAAATTTAAATCGATAGATATATGGAGGAAAATATAAGCCTCCTTTCCAGAATTAGAAAGCAAATGAAATGTAGAATAAGATGGAAACTAATGAAATTACAAAAGCCAATTTTATTTTAATACTTTTGATTTATCAATTGAAAAGCATAGAAATATTTTAAACATATAAACATAGATTAAATTGAAAATAATGTAAATACACTAGTCTAGCATTGAGTCAACCAAATACACTGAAACTAAATTAATTTGACACTCATTAATTTCTACTTTAAAGTAAACAATGATTACGATGATACAATATGAAAGACAATTCTCTAACAAGAACTGATAGTTCCTAATACATGTTTAACTAAATGAACCACTTACCTACATAGGACAAAAACATGAAATTGAAGGGAAAAAATCATAGATCCACAAATTTTACCAAAAAATTAAAAAAACCTCCATCAGTAATTGACAGTTAAATAAGGTAAAATATTTTTTTCTAATACAGCAGTTAAAATCAGCATTATGCCTCGAGTGGAGCATTACACTATATACCAAAACTGTAGAGCACACAATCCTCTAAAATCATGGGAAATATTCACCCATATAGATCATATTCATAACAACAATAAAGACCTTGACATATCCAAATAAATGGAAATCCTGCAAAGTACACACTCACACTATATTGAGATGAAACCACAAACTGAGACCAGAAATATACTTAGAATACAATACACTTTTTTCTCTCTCTCTTGTTTCTTATTACCTCTCTTTAGTGTTTAAGCTTGTGTGTCTAGCTTAGTTAACATTATGGTCTCAACGTACATCCATTTTCTGACAAATGTCTCAAGTTTAATACTCACATAATTTATCAAAGAACATGGATTTATACATGCAGCCACATGTGCTTACTTATACTCACTACTACTACGTTAGCCTACAAAATTTTTGCCTGGAATAACCTAGACCATTAAACAACGGGATTTACAGAGCATAGTCAATTACTACATTTTAACTCTTGTCAAGTTGAAGAAAGACAGAATCAGTTATGATCACAGTGAATCTCCAAAGGTAGTAGGCTAACTACAGTAATCAATTCATGTCTGTTCTTGGGACAATATTTCAGCTTTTTCTCTTGACCATGGAAAAAGTTCTGCAAAACGACATCTTGATGAAAGATACATCAATTATATATAGAATTCTTAATGATGAACTTTTTCCATCTCTCAAATTCTTTTTCCAGGAGATCATTCCTTGAAGTGGATCTTCTTCTCTAAATTGTCTTTATCTCCATTTTTGCATTTCAAACAAAGATACAGTCTCTCATGAAAAATGTTCTTTAACATATCAATATGCCATGTCTCTATTTCTATTCCCATATCAGTGACTACAGAGTACTTTGTTTAGCAATACATTCTCCTCAGAATACTTTGTTTAGCAATATTGTACACTTTGATTTAATGTAATGACATAGTGCAACTTCTGAAGACTATTCTTTGATTGATGGAATTTTCATCTCCTTCTGCTGGATTCTGGAGTTCATGTATTGTGTATATTATGTCCAATCACCTAGCCATTGAAAGTGGATAGTTCACTAACTTGCCTTGTGTCTAAATACTATCTCTATTGCTTACCAGTTGCTAGTCTTTAGTTTATTGCCCATTTGTTGGTGTTATAACTGTCCATAAAATATACATATATATATATATATATATATATGATAATTCCTAATTCACAACATATTTATGAATGTAAGAGCAGACAGAAGAGAAGGAATAAAAATTTGGGATAATATATGTTCGTTTCAAATATATATATATATATATTATATCTATTATATGTACAATTATATATATTTATAATTTTCATTATTTAAAATGTAAAACAAGTTTTTTAAATTATAAAAAATAAACACAACAGAAAATAATACGTATTGCCATCCTTGAAATGTATACCAAATATTCTCAGCATAATATCTCTCACATTGTACAGTCAATATTGTGACTTATTTGGTAATGAAATGGCAGGAAATTTATCAAGCTTCAGACAGCCCTTTGGAAAGTCATCTAAGAATTTCCAAGATGCAGATTTTGGTTTAAGGAAAAGAGTTCACTCAGAGTGGGAAATCAGAAGGGAGTATTTTTTTTGTGGAGAATATTCCAAAAAACAAATTATGAGAACCAATAAAGAAAGAATCTCAGTGCATTCCAAACATTTTGGCTGTCATGTAGTTATGAGAAAAACCATGAGTTATATGAAACATAATATGAAAATTTCTTCTCTTTAAAAATTCAAAATAAAGTCTGACAAAGTTTTCAAAATAAAAACACAGTCAAGAAAAATCTAGTTTGTTCAATATCTTGAGGTCTTACAAGAACATTTACTGATTTAAAACATGAACTTCATCTTCAATGTTGAAGATAATGGACTGTGATACATAGGAAATAGTGAAGAAATATTTGGCCAACAGAGTGAGGTCTTTTCTGGGAGCCAATGATTTTGATGAATATGCCATGATTTATAGTCAAGTTCAAAAATAAGAAGGACTGAAAATCAGGATTTTGTACACACATTTAGTTTTCCATTTCTTATAGGAACAGACAGAAAATATACAGAAATAAGAAGTACAAATCTTACGCTATATATACAATTTAAAAAAAAAACTTTTTGTGGGGAGAGGAAGGAGGTTATCTTTTCATCCTTTAAAAAACATTTATAATCAGTCTAGAATATTTTCCAAACCCTAAATCACCTTGAGAAATACATTACTTTATCTTTGTCATATAGCAACCCTAACTACAAGAAATCATAATTTATTCGATTCAAAGGGGATAGGTGTTTTAAGAATTTCAAAATTCTTAGACACACTTACAAGTGGTCTCTTGTATCGGTGGTCAAAGATCGTTGAAGTTATTTTTGTGCTTTTGTTTACATTTTTGTTTAAATTTCAAGGGAATGCCTTATGTCTCCTACCTCTATAAAGATAAATCTTTTATTTTTACTTCTCATAGTCATTTGATAGTATCTCTTATATGCAGCACACCACATATAAAGAAAAACGCTATATGTAAAATCTAGATATTTTAATACATGAATATTCTGTGTTAAAATCTAATTCTGTTTATTGTACTTTTGACTATAATGTGAGATACAGAAAGCAGTGCCTGAATGTCTGTTTATGTACTTTGCCAATGCTTGTCTACTTTTCCTGTGTATAGTAATTACAGCCATTTTTATGGAACTTGAGATTTCAGTTCAAGTGCATATAAGAAATTAGAGACAAAATAATGAAAGCTAAAGTTTAAATCTAAAATTCTATAAATTAAAACTGTCCTTTTTTTTTTTTTTTTTTTTTTTTTTTTTTTTTTTTTTTTTTTTTTTTTTTTTTTTTTTTTTTTTTTTTGATACAGGGTCTTGCTGTGTAGTTCAGGCTGGCTTTGAACTCACTGTGTATCCCAGTCTGGCCTCGAACTTTCAGTGATCCTCCTGTCTCAGCCTTCAGAATGCTGGGATTAAGGTCTTGTGCCACCATGTCTGGCTGAAACTATTTTTTTTCCCCCTCTCTGGTGCCTTCACTGGAATGCAGGACTTTGCCCTTGTCAGTCAGGCGCTACAATGCTGAGTCATATCCCTGTCCCAAAATTCTCTTTCTTGAATAACTATGCCAACACCAATTCAATTCCCAGGAAAAAAAAAAAAAAAAAAAAAAATATATATATATATGTGGAGAGAGAGAGAGAGAGAGAGAGAGAGAGAGAGAGAGAGAGCGAGAGAGCCATGCTACACCATAATTCTACTTAGAAACATTTTTTTGTTTCCAGATATACAAATAGTAAATAAACATAAAAGAAAGGCAGTTAGCATCCCACAGGAAAAGCTAAGGAAAAATGTGGGAAAAATCCTTCTTTTTTAAAGAAAAAGTGAAGATCACTATTTTAGTACCCTTATGATAGCAATAAACTGCACTTCTTTTATGCAATGACTTTGCTAATATATGTAGTTAGCTTTTATATCATTTTAATGTTCTACAATGTTTAAAGATGTATAGGATAATTACTCCCAAAATTTTTGTTTGAGTTCAAATACTAAAAGTTTTTAAACACCATTCAGAGAGAGAATACATGGTGATTGGGAGATTATAGTAATACACAATCACAAGCACTCTTAGGATGTGTCAGGAATAAATTCAGTCACATTTTTAAAAAATAGACATTTCTGCTCCTGTGAAAATTCATACTTCAAGTGATTTTGAACTCAGGAAACATTTTGCTGATCATGGATTCCACTGTTTTTGAACATTTTAAAATGTACTATTTTAAAATTTATTTTCCAATACCTTCTCAAGACATATATAAAGTACACTTTCTTGACATTATAAAGTATAAAATGTTTGAAAAAATCAAATTTGTTGTAAGAAAGATAAATAACATAGATTGCTATATGTAATGAAGTAAATATTCACATATGTATCAATAGCTACTATATGTAGTTGCTTTAAATAGAATAATACCTGCACATATAGCATCAAGAAAATATTCTACATTAATTTTTATGGGAAAAATGCTATACCACACTGTATATAGAATGCCATAAATTGGCTTGTGTGGTACACATTGACATCACTTACATACCTGTAGGAGTGTGCATGTGAATAGAGACATGTGTATGTCTGTGGCTGCTTGATCTATAAAAACACACAGACGTATTCAATGCTGATGTATATGAAGCGAAATGTGGGCTTAGAGACAGATAGGAACAATTATGCTTTTTACAAATAAAGCTATGAATAACTTCTGTAACTGGAATTTTAATTTAAACCTGATAACTCAATTGTACCATTTGGATTTGTGACCATTATTGATTAAATGCAAATCATTTTAAGGTTTAGTGTTGCCCATTCTATATACTGGGATTCACTGTACATTATGTGATATTGGGTCTACACCTTGACAATTGCATTCTTTAATATTCAGGGAATTCTGTAGCATCTCCACAAAGAAGTATAGAATGTCAGTTTCTCAACTTTCTAGTGATGAATGAAAATTATTTGATGGTATCGATTTATCGTTAATGTGTATCTAATATTCATAATCTATAGTTTTCAGACTGCTAATGAATTAATTTTCCCTAATATCTATTAAAATATTCTTTGCACCTGCTGAAAATTGTTTCTTGTAAAGTTGGGCACTTGCCCATTGTCTTGGTTACTTTTTGCTCGTTGCCGAGACAAAATACCTGACGCCCAAAATTAGGGAAGGAAAGGTTTATTCTTACAGTTTCTCAGGAGTTTCAGTCCATAAAGTGGGCTCCAAGGCAGCATGGGATGACGGGGCTACAGTTCTTGGTGGCTGCAAGCTGCAAGCTGCAAGCTGCGCTGGCGAGAGAGATGGCGGAAGCCGGCAAGCAAGCAAGAGGAAGACCTGCCTTCCCTTATACTGTATCTCAGCTCCACCCCTGGGCGGGTGTAGCAGTCACGTCATTAATCCTGGTGCTAGACAACAAACTGATCACAAGCATCAGACTCAGCCCCATCAAAAGTATGAGGACTTGGGGGTACATAGCATATCCTATACACCCATGAAAATGAGTAATTGAGCAGGGAATTATTTACTTACATTCTATGTGCATAAATTGAGTATGTAATTAAGCTTTAGAGTTATGTTGATAAGAAAGTTGTAATCAAAAATATTTCACCAAAGATTCTAAAGCAATAGTGAAGAATCTCAGTTTAGCATTTGGAAAAGTATTTTTCTTAATCTGTAGTATGACAATCAGAAATATGAACTGGCTTACTACTTTCATCATGAATATCTTTTCATCTTCCATATGTCATTGCTCCAACTTGTTTCACCTCTCCACTTCCCATTTCACTTTCTTTCTCAGGTTTACCATGACTTTTCTGTGATATTCAAAAATATGGTTTTTCCTATAATAAAAGCAGAAGGAGTTTGAAAAAGGAAGAATTAAATGCTGTAGTTTTAAATAATTCAGATAATTTCTTTGGTTACTTTGGCTTGTCTTCCTCCCTAAGTGTGTTTGCCATCATGCTTGAGCAGGAAATGAGGTTTTACTATGTCTCCCAGAATATTTTAGAAAAGCTTTTGATTGTGGCCTTAGTCAAGCTTCTTGTGTACAGATGGCAGATCTGTTCACCAAATTTGTTCTTCCAGTTAACAAAACAGAAGAGCCTTCCAAACACTTTAATGCATCCATATTTATTGCAAAATCTTCAAATAAAATATATCTGTCTTGCAGGCAGGAAGAAATTATATAAGATTTCCAATATGAACTTTAGAACAAAAAGTTAATGATTTTCAGTACTTGGGAGTCTGAGGCAAGAGGATCATTGCGAGTTTGAGACCAGCCTGAGCTACAAAGTGAGCTCAAGGCCAGCCTGAGCTGCACAGTATGACTCTCTCAAAAAGACAAGAAAAAAATAAACGAATAGATTTCAAATCCTGACTCAGCCATTTATTTTTTTCTAGAATTCAGTCAAAGCTTAATGTATTTCAAAGTTGTGCAATGATATTATACTTGTTTCACAAGTAACATTATGAGAGTTGAGAACACATGTAAATCAATGAGCTTTGTGTTAGACAAAAATTATGTATTATCAACATATTTACATGTTACTAGATATTATAATTCAGAGCAAACAAAATGAAAATATTGAACTAACTGCAATTACTGAGTGAACATCTTCTTAATTTGGCTGCTAATGTCCATTGAATACACGGATAATTGCTATAATGTTTAAAGAGTTGTGCATCAGAAATTTTGCTTCAATTTCATTTTGTTTTCTAAGACACAACTATTTTGTCAGTTGCCTCTTATTGGTTCAAATGACCAAAACTTGTCCAAACTCAGACAATAAATTGAGAAAATTATTTGAAGTGTACTAAGTTACATGAAACAATAATCAATTTTTTTAAGAAAATTTCTAAGCTGGGAGTGGTGGCACATGCCTGTTATCCCAGCACTATGAAGGCTGAGACAAGAGGATCATTGTGAGTTCAAGACCACCCTGGGCTGCAAAGTGAGCTCAAGAACAGGCTGGACTACATAGTCAGATCCTGTCTCAAAAAGACGAAAAAAAAATCTAAACTGCATTAGGGCTGGATTCTAAGCAGCAAAGTACCTAAATCTAATTATTTTTGCTTTTCTTAAAATTAAATTACAGTAAATTATTAAAGTTACTTATATTACATACCGATCTGCTGTGACTTATTTCACTTTATGGTAATATTTTCCAAATCTCTTCTATGAGGGCCAGGAGTTTGGCTCAGTGGCTTAAGCGCCTGCCCTGGCAGGTGCGAGGTTATGAGTTCGATCCCTGGTGCCGCCAAAAAAAAAAAAAAAAAAAAAAAAAAAGAATTCATCCAAATCTCTTCTATGTATTATAAAAATCTATATAAAAAATGGAACTACGGCGACATGTTTTGTGGCCTGAGTTTGAAACTCCATATTGTTACCATTTGACAATATTTTCTTGACTTTCTGGATAACAGATATCAAGTATTACATACAAATAGGACTCAGGAGTGTATGTATAATTAAACAAGAACAAAGGTGCTTTTCAAAAAACTAATAAATTTGCACGTGGAAGCTGCCTAGATTTTTCTAAACATATGAGATAAGTAAAATAAAATTTAAAAATTTAACTAAGATGGTCATTGAAATATTAACAAGTAAGACATGTAAACAATGTACTATGGTAGACATATAAACATTATACTATAGTAGGCATGTCTTTAATACATTTTTACTGATAAAAGTCATTCTTATAAGTATGTGACAATATTTCATTAGTTTTAATTTACATTCCAATGGTTGTTATTGTTGACGAATTATTTTTTCATGTGCTTTGAGCATTTGTATGCATTCTTTTAAGAAATACTTGTTAAGGTCTTTTGCTCATTTAGAAATGTATCCATTTTTCATTCCATTTCTATGTTGCAGTGTATTAGTCAGCTTTATCATTGTTGGGTCACAATATTCAACACTTATATGGCTCGTGGTTTCTGAGGGTGACGTCCATGATTATCTGACTCCAGTGCAGAAAAATAGTGACAGACACACATGGGTGAGCAAAGCTTTTAGGTCATGGTGGTTGGAAAGCAGAGCAGGAGAGTAGTGCCAGAAAGGAATGGGTCAGAGACTAGATATAGTACCTATGGTGGATTAACGAATAATCAATGTCAAACCCCAAGCTGAACTAAGTCAGTGTGATTCTGTGTTTAGCACTGCTGCCAAAATTACATAAAAGAAGAATGGGAGGAAAAGATTGCATGCTGCTAATTTTCCTGAAGAAGTGACTTTTCAGCATTTTTTTTCAAAGGAGTTTGGGCTACTGTCTTCCTTTGGGAGAGCTTCAATTCTTGTCTTCTTCTTATCTTCTCCTGGCTTCCAGTGCATCTCTCTCAGTCTTCTGGTACAGATCCTTCACCCTTCCAGTCCAGACATCCTAGCTTCTACCACTAGCAGTTGGGTTTTTCTGGCACAGATCCTTGATATGAACTTGCCGGGGACATTGCCACAGGCTCCAGACCCTTGTCTGGATTGTCCAGGTCTCCAGTGGGCTGGCAACTTTACACTCTTCTACATCAGACTGTAATAAGCATCAACTAACACAGTACCTAAGGTCATACATCCATGATCTACCCAGAGCCACCCGATAGTTTGTTTTTCTAATCCTCAGGCAGCTGTAAAGCCAATTAAGTTGATAATCCAGCTTTCCTCTCACAGATAATATTCTTCTATTTAGCAAGGCCTGAGCACATGCCTTATCCTCGAATAGCCTGAACAAAAACTATATATACACTGAAAAGGCAGAGGAATTTTGCTAAAGAAAAATAAGGGTGCTTTAATTCAAAAGATGACAGGAATGTTATGTAGACAAAAATAACAGATGTTTTCACACTTCAGTCATTAACTCAAAATCATTTCACAGCTTCTGTTCACAAACATAGATATTTTTCCAAAATCGATACCATGTACATTTTTACATCATCTCATGGAAAACAAATAAAAATAAAATAATTTACTCTCTACCCTAAAAGTTGTCCATGTTCTCAACTGACTAGTGCATCAAGACATTGACAGATATACTAGGGTGAGATATATATGTATTTTTTCTTTAATGTCTTACTCATATTAACTGGTTAACATATAAGTAAATTAAAAAATAGATAGATAGATAGATAGATAGATAGATAGATAGATAGATAGATACATAGATAAGACAATTACCTGCAAATACGTGCAGTGTATCCCTTTTTACTTTGGCATTTGACTACGTAACTTCAATCTCTGCTTCCAGTGTCAAATGATTCTTTTTCCTTTGTGATTTGTATCTTACATTTGTTTTCACTTCTGTTTTTACACGTATGTCTGTCTCTTCTGTTCTTAAAAGAAACTTGCTTAGATTGGATTAAACATCAACCCTACTATAATGTGACTTCCTTTTAAATGCAAAATCTATTTCCAAATATGGTCATATTTAGAGGCATTTCAACATATTTTTTCCAGAGAATTCAATTAAATCCACAAGAACAAATCCACAATCTACAATAATCACTACCATCATTAGCTGACGTTGACGTTGTCTTATGATGAAAGAGAATTTCTAAGGATTCAAAAACAATATCTATTATATTAAAACCTAGGCTGAACCACACATACCAATATCAAAGGACGTATTTTTACAAATTAAACCTTATTATGAGATAATTAAGCCTTTTGATTCAGAAATTTTTGAACCAGAATGACTAGTGTTTAGAGAGAATTAAAAAATGTTTAATCATATCAGTGTATGATTTCTCCTTCCTTTGCACTAACCTCAAACTTTGTAAGCTAGTTTTCTAAAACATTCCTCAAAAATTTTACAATAAGGAGGACATGGTTGTGCAGGCCTAAAATTCCAGTACTCCAGGGGACTGAGAAAGGAGTATCACAAGTTAGAGCCCTGTCTGGGCATTTTAATGTTAAAGAGAACCTGGCTTAAATTAAAAAAGAAAAATAATAACTAAAAATTCTCAGCATGTACCCCAGTGTAAAGACCCTTGTTTCAATCTCCAGTACTGCAAAAAATAATAGTTGTATAATGCACTTAATTTAAATCTAAACAAATGAGAAATTACAGAACCAGTGAATATTTCACTCATGAAAAAAAAAGAAGTGGCTGCACCTAATTGACCAATTTGTTATGGAAACTGATGCATCAGAGTTCCCCAGGGGTAAAAATCAAGTCTTTGGAAGAAATCAAATTGCTGTATAGTCATCTTGAATTTTCTTCAAGAAAAACCCTGGATTAGAAAATAAAGATAAACAGGGATCCAGGGAATCCTTGGGGCTGAAGAAGAGGTGGGATAAGGTGGAATCAAGATTAGTTTACCCTAATCAGTTGGATGGACAGCAGAGATCGCAAATCAGAGGGAGATATCAAAGAAAATATGAAAATATTTGCACTGGAAAATCAGAATGAATTCAGAAGACAGTGGTAAAGCACACTTTCCACAAGGAACAAGGATGTCAATAAATTCTCCCTTACTGACTTCTAATAGTAGTGACCAACTATTAGATAATGCTTAAAAACTAGTGATCTAGTCAGGCTTTCCAAGTATATTTTCCCTTCCTTGAGGAAGAATGAAAAGTTCAGAACTTTGATTACTAAATGCAACTAAACTTAGTAATCAGTGGTTTGCAGAGTTTTACAAACATGAGAAAAAATAACCATGTAAGATTTCCTGAGTTCACATCTTGGGTCAAAAGAAAGGTTATTAGTACTGTTGGAAGTTGATTCTCTCTTCTCTCTGTTTCTTCCTTTGGTTAAACAAGTATTTAACACAGTATGTTTGTACCCAGATATAGCTCCAGATGCTACCCCCTTTATTTTGAGACAGAGCCTCTAAATTGCTTTTACCCAGGCTGAGCTTGAACTTGAAATACTCCTTCCAGAATACTAAGATTGCAGGTTTTGCATCACACCACCTGGTTTATTAATTGAATAAGAGAATAATTCTCCACATAATGTAAAATTCAAGTATAAATCAATGTCTACTTACTAGTGTTTTAAGCAACAGATTCTGAATTATCTGAGTAATGATAAGTATGCATATATCTGTGTATAAATACAGAATTATATGCTAAGATAGCACACAAAAATAGTAAACAATTAAAGAAGTACATGATCAAATAGAACAAACATTAATAAAGAAGGGAGTAAGACTATTAACTAAGTTCATCTCTGAGAAATATCAATGTAAAATATTTAACTGAAATTTTTTTCATTTGAACAGAATAATATGCAACTAAAGTAGCAAAATTGGCATTCTCTGGTGTAGAACTGAGAATGAAGTATAATCATGGTTTGGTAAAATAATCACTTAACATCAGTCGAAAGTCAAAAATAAATATTTATGAAATTATAATTATGCGAATTCAAGGTCAGTTTTCCTTTTGGTTAATAATCTCTCCTTCTAAGACTTTGCCAGATATTCATATTACTTATAAACATATACAGTGCACAATAATTCATGCTTTTTAATTAGACATGTCATTCCTGGGAGACACTGTACGATAAGCTGCTTCATCATTTACCTCCTTTGCTTTCAATTTACCACTTATTCTGCCCTAGTTTCTATAAAGATGCCAGAAAATCTTCCTTTAATATCAAGATTAATATTTATACACATCAATGCCAGATAGGCGTATTTTTTGCCTTTTCAGATCATGTACAGTCAATGCATAAAGTGTTTCTATTTTACTAGAGTAATTTATATCAGAATGGATAAATTAACAGAAAAATTGAGAAAATTCCCAGTATCTCTTGTTGAAAACGAAGAGGGTTAAAAATAAAAAAAAAATTAAGATTTTGTACCTAAGGCATCAGATTCCTAGCTCCATTCTTTTTATAGCTGTGTAATGATCAGTGGAAAATTATTTAAACTCTTTGTGACTTCATTTGCTCATATGCAATGAAGCTAAAAACAGTACCTTCTGCATAGAGTTACTATCAAGTTTAAATGAGATAACACATTATAGTGCTGAATAGTTTCTTGCATATAACTAATATTAAAGAATTTTACCCATTGCTTTTGGTTTGTGTACTATTATTAACTAAAGACAAGTAAAATAAAATAAGAAACATTCTGACAAATTTATATACAAATTGCCAAGAAAATAATTTAAAATGTATGTATTATAAATTGTATAAGCAAGAAATTATAACTTCATTCAAAGATCTTTCAACTCCTATTTAGTCAAATGGACGAACTATACTCTAAACATCATTTAAGGCCCTGGGTTTCTTTCCCCAGCGTGTCTCTGTGCTCCTCCAAAATGATGCTTTTCCAAATGATGATTTAGGTTTTAATTTGATCAATTTTTCTCACTTGTAAAGTGACCACATCTCTTGTGCTCATTTTCTCAGTGGCTAGATCTCAGCCTCATGACCAAATCCACCTGCAAAGAAAAGCTGGGAACTCTTCTCATCAAGACAGTAACTGGATAGTGAAAACAAAGGAATCATTGTAGGTATGGATGGAAAATTCCACCTGTCTGAATTCTCAGTGGAAAATTAGAGACAAAGTTGTCATCCTTTACCTCATGTTTCTGATGGTCTTGTTTTGTTGCTGGTTATATTGTGTGTTTACATTGTTATGGTTTGTATATGAATGTTCTCCCAAAGCCTCATGTGGTCAGAGGGGCAGTCTTCTAGAGTTTATGAATGATTCATGGTTCACTGTTGGGATTTTGGGTATGACTACTACACCCAAGTGGGTGTGGCCTCCATTCAATATAAGGGAAAGACAAAGTCTTCTCTCGTGCTCCTCCCTTTTTATTCTTCTTACTTTTGCTGTCTTCTGCCCCCATGAACAATTGCCCTGTGCAATGCCACTCTGCCATGGAACCAGCTGATAATATAAGCTAAGTAAGTCTTTCCTTCCCTAATTTTGGGAATCAGATATTTTGGCTCAGCTATGAGAGGAAAGTAAACAAGACAGAATTTGGTACCAGCAAAGTATGGTCATTGCTGTAGCTACATGACCATGTGGTTCAAGAGCCTGTGAGATTGATTTGTGAGAAGAGTTTGGAAAGGTTTGGAGATGTAGCCTGAAAGTAGACTTGGAATGCGTTAGGCTGTTTTGTATGGAAGATTCTGGTCAGAATTCAGAAGACCAGAGACTGATAGAAATCTTGCCAGTAAGAACCAGGATTGGGAGGTTTTTACCGGGAAGAGGGACTTGAGACGATGTGTGTTATGGCTCGGCAGAAAGTTTGTCAGCATTTTGCTGTGTCCAGAGATTTTTCCCGAGGCTAAGATTAAGGGTGGTGGACTACCGTAATCCAAATTTGTGTATTTTAATCAAAATACTGTAATCTGTTTTCCAGTCCTCCTCACAATCCAGAAAGTTATATTTGTAATCTCATTGAAATGTAATTGGAATTCTGGCAAGTTAATTCCAATCTACCACTTCCAATGCAACCCACGGTAAAAGTAAAGACACTAAGATATATTCAAAGTTATGCGCAGCCAAGTGGTCTTAAGTCCAAAGCAAATGAGGATATACAGACAAAGGCCTTGATTTAAGGCCTCTCCCAGAATTCATTACCTCATAAAAAGGCAGTGGTCAAGAATGAGTGACAGTGAGGATAGCGGGAACTATGTGAGTAACTTGAGCTGGTTAGCCAAGTGGAGAGTAAAATATCTTTGCTAAATGCATGAAGGATGATATGCAGAAGGACTAGTCTGCATAACTCAATTAGGATAGAATTTCAACGGTTTTAGGAGGCTGTTGCTTCAGTTTTTGACATGTAAACTTTTGTGCCTTGGGGAGTCATAGCCTCTTTTTATGAGGCTCCTACCCAGTTGACATTCCTGGAGTTTGCTGACTCTGCCATCCCACAGTGCTCAATCTATTAGAGAAATCATGATATAAGGAAAGAGGAACCTGTCAGGCTGACCCCAAGGATTACATATCAGTACCTGTGCTAACCTTATTTGCATTGCTTCTAGCCAATTGAAGGAAAAAGCAAATACCATAGCCAGCACTGTACATATTAGTGATTGGAAACAAGACTCAATTTAACTAATGCCGAAGCAATTGTTCTGCATTCAAGTGGAGATGCTCAAATTGTCTCCTACAGGGGGCTAATTAATCTGGCAGAATAAATTTTAAGGCAGTCAAATGTTGAGACTGTGCCATGGCAATTGTTGGAGGACTGTCGTCAGATTTATATTGCAGATCAAGAGCAAAGAACCCATCAGGGTTATTTAAAATTTTGTGAGTTTGGCCAGAAATGGAGCTCCAGTAAAGCTATGAATTGCAAACATGGAACTGAGGAGATCTCCATTGATGAGAATGAACACAAGACTGTAAAAGCAGTAAGTTTATACTCTTTGCATCCTCACAACTGCAAAAGACTTTGCTTTGAGGGGAGAGCTGCAGAGCACCATATTCCAGAATGGTGGCAGCCACATCAAGTTCCAGAATGGTGGTGGTGGTTGTGCCAGGTTCCAAAATGGTGGCAGCTGCACAAGATTCCAGAATGATAGCAGCCTAGAGAATTTGTTCCTTGGAACTGGATTCAGAGTGCCCAGTGATTTAGCCACACAACACCTATGGCCAAGAGAGAAGAAAATCTTACTAATGCTCCAGCTCTCAGCTGACCTTGGCATCATCCACATGGCACATGCAGAATGTAAGAGTTCTGAGGTGAAAAAGGCTTCCACCCAGATTTCAGAAGGCCTGGATGCCCAGGTTGTGTGAACCTGAGAGGGCAACATGTGAACATGTGAGGTTGAAGGTTGGAGACCCCAGAAGTTTTGAGAAGCCAGGAATTTTGATAATCTGAGGAAAGCTGTAAGGGTTGAGCAAAGTTATCCTAAGAGAGAAGCTATAGGAGTTAAAATCACCAGAAGTGCCATAGGGATGGAGCCATGCAACTCCTTCAGAGCTCATGGTTTGTCACAGATTGCTTCAGATGTTACACATGTAACTACATGTCTCAATGTTTGGCCTGATGGATGTTGGACTTCCTTTGGTCCCATTCTTTTGTATTCCCCTGTTTATAACCTTTGGAATGGCATTGTTTATCTTGTGCCATTCAGTGTTGGAAGTGTTTAACATTTCTATTTGTACAGGGGCTCACAGCTAAGAGTTTACCTTACATCTCAGAGGAAACGTGGGATTTGGACTGCTCAACAATGCTGACAATTTCTAGGATTTTGGTAATTTAAAGATGGACTAGATGTGTTCTGCATAAAGATTGTGTTGAGTCTTTGGGGGCCAAGGGCAGCTGTGTCTGAATGTCCCCCCAAAATCTCACACAGTCACGGTAACAGGCTTCTAGAGTTTGTGAATTATTTGCTGTCCAATGTTGGAATCATGGGTGTGAGTGCAGCACTCAAGTTGGTGTGGCATACATAGAATATAAGGGAAAGAAAGAGTCTTCTATCACCCAAGTGAGAAGCCTTGGGAGTTATAACCTACTAGAAGTGCCATGGGGGTGGAGCCATTCAAACCTTTTGAAGTGCACAACCAGATTATTTGAGATGCTGAAGATGGGACTCGAGGACATAATGTTTGCCTGTTGTATTTTGGACTTGCTTTGGCCCCATTCCTTTGTATTCTCCTATTTTTACATTTTGGAGGTAATGTGTATCTTATGCCACTGAATATTGGAAGTGTTTAACTTTGTTTTAATTTGTACTGGGAGTTACAGCTAAAAGTTTTCCTTAGATCTCAGGGAAGTCTTCATACTTGAACTTTTCAGCAATGCTAAAACTATTAGGATTTTGACAACTCTTGGAGATTGATTAAATGTCTTTTGCATAAAGGATGTACATGAATCTTTGGGGGTCTAGAGGTGGAATGTTATGGTTTGTGTTTGAGTGTCCTCCCAAAGCCTCATGTAGTCATGGGGAGCATTCTTTCAAAGGTGGCTGAGTTCTAGCATTTGTGATTGGTGCATTGTCTAGTGCTGACACTGGCAGTATAAGTGCTGCAACCTCCAAGAGGTGGGTAGCTAGCATACAATATAAGGGAG
The DNA here is from genome assembly GCA_004363535.1 of Dasyprocta punctata. Lineage (NCBI taxonomy): Eukaryota > Metazoa > Chordata > Mammalia > Rodentia > Dasyproctidae > Dasyprocta > Dasyprocta punctata. The sequence continues at coordinate 11,248 of RJWM01003893.1, read as the reverse complement.
GGAAGGAAATGTGCTTTTCCTCTTTTGTCATTTTTGCTCTTGTTGCTTGCAGCCACCATGGATGGTTGCCTCTTCGTCATTTCACCCTGCCTTGGAGTCAGCTGAGTATGGATGGAAATCTCCAAAACCTGTAAGCTAAATAAACCTTCCCTTCCTTCATTGTGGGTATGAAATATTTTGTCTCAGCAACAAGAGAAAAGTAACCAAGATAGGTGTAATTTCTTTAGTGGTGAAAAATTAAAATTCAGCAATTTGTGGTAATATTCTTATAATCACGTGGTATTGACTTATATTCATAAAATTAGTATCAAGGAGGTACAATGCTAAATTGAAGAGGTTCAAAGTATTTATTTATCTTGATTATTAATCAAACATTGATCATCTGGAAAGGTATTGGGCTGAGTGCCTTACTCTTCACATTGGCATAGTATCACATTTGTTCAGCATACTTGTATGAAATGATATGAACACTGACAAATGTTGTCAGAGTAAAGAATATATATAGACTCTTCCCTTGGTCTGCTATGATCAGGATAATTAGAAAACAGGCTATTTTCAAATATATTTTATATATGCAACCTGTTACTGTTTATAGCTAATTTGTCTCCCTAAAGTGTCAAGTATTCAGTAACATGACCATACGTGGAATGTGCTGAATATCAGGGCTCTATATCAGTGAATTAATTCATTGATGTGTTTTTTTGTTTTGTTTTGTTTTGTTTTGCGGCACCGGGGATTGAACTCACAGCCTTGCGTCTGCCAGGGCAGGCGCTTAAGGCACTGAGCCAAACTTCCAGCCCTGGTTTTTTGAGGCAGGGTCACACTATGTAGTTCAGGCCGGCCTTGCGCTCGCGTTGTAGCCCAAGCCGGCCTCGAACCCACAACGCTCCGCCTACCTCAGCCTCCCGAGTGCTGGGATTAAAGGCGTGAGCCACCACGCCCGGCTTCATTGATGTATTTATAGGTAAATGTACTGTGAAGATGTGGGGCCTATTTGCGGGTTGGTCAGTGGGGTTATGAACTAGAAGGTTATGTTTTTGTTCACAATTCCTCCATTTTCTTCCTTCATCCTGGCTGCAACAGGATAAACAGCTTCTGTCATGTCTTTCCACATGCTCTTTCAGCTTTGGAGCCAGTTTACCATGAATTGAATCTTCTGAAACCATGAGCCAAATAAAACCCTCTATTATGTTGTAGGTGTCAGGTATTTCATCCCCATGAGAGCAAAGTGATTAAAATATAACCTTAGCACTGGATATTGATTTGTAATTAGCTGTACCTTCTAGGCTCTTCTAAATTAATCTTTGAAATCATCAACTTCTATGTATCCAATGTTTGAGTAGAAAAAAATATCTATTTCCATTAAGGAATTTGGACATGAATCCATGGTTAACTAAAAGTTTGAGAGTGCCCACCCTGTTAATAGTCATCTCTTGCTAGGACAGCTTTATTGCTTTGCTATTTGAACTGAGGCCTAGGTTTAATTGATTTTCACATATGTAAAAATATTTTGATTCTAAATGTTGTTTCACCAGGAAGAACATCATAACAATAAAATTTATGAATATATTTTTATACATTCACCAAATAAATAGAACTGTCAAACACCTATACTCCAAACCAACTCTTATCTAGGTACATATAAATTTTCTTCCATGTGGAATATGAGTAATCATTTTAATTAAAGAATTAATTTAATTAATTTCAATTTTCCAAGCTAATGAGTTTTACTGTGATAATTCCATACATACCTGTATTGTAGTTTGTTTATATCCACCCTCCTTTCTAAGAGTAACACCTCCCTTTCATACTTAAAAATGTATGAGGCATAGCTGTAAATTTAAAGTAATAAATTTCTACAAAAATTCTAGAATTGTCCTGCCACTTTCCACTACTGACAAAAAAACAATATTGTGCAAGTGTTTGTGACAGTGATGGACACAATTAATTAAGTGCTTGATGTTCAGGAAACTCTGGTCAGCTGTATGTTATTGCTCTGCTTAAAGGAGAATGATGTGTGACAGCTAAATTAGACTGAGCTACCAGTGAAAATGATATTTGTTTTAGGGAAGAATAACCTTGAGTGATACTTTTGTTATTAGCACATTAAAGGAACTATTTCATTAAGCAGCTTCATTAATAAAAGAAATAATTGTATTGTGCAAAACATATACATTCAAGTTTCTTGTTCCAGACTTGCCATTTCGTCAAGTGACTAACAAGATCTCAATTTGCTCTTCTGATTAATCATAATATCATTCTATATTAAAAAATTTTAGCATCAGTCATGATCTATGTCAAAAATATCTCCTCAAAATCATATACGTAGGGCTTTACAAAGGTTACACACCATGGGGACACCATATTTATCAGTGAATCAGTCTGTTGACCAATTCAGGGCCTAGTGTGCTGTTTAGAGGTGGATCTCTTTTGGAGGAGGGTCACTGTGGATTTGTGCTGAGAGGGTGTGTGCTTGTCGATAGCTCCACCCTTTGTTTTCTACTTCTTGTCAATCATGGGGTGGAGCAATGTTCCTCCATCATGCATTTCTGCCATGTAATTCTTCCTTAGAACCAACTAACCATGGACTGAATCCTCTGACCTGTGAGCCAATGTTAGCTTCTCCTTTAAATTATGAGTGTCAGGTATTTTGTCCTAATGATGAGAAATTGTCTAAAATAGCATCCATGGCCAATGAATGAACTTTAAGAAACCCATGTGTGGAGATGGGAAGAGTGATTAAGGAATGGAAGAAACTGTGAGGAGAAGGGGAAGTGAAAATTATTAAGGTTTAATGTGAATATGTATCAATTGCCTGAGATGAAAATGATTATTATATATCATAAACATACACTAAAAAAAAGAACATAAAAAAATAAAGAAATCCATGAACAGCATAAAATTTTATGATGTTAACTTTTTATATATAATGTATCCATACTTTATAAAATATTGCTGAAAGAGTAAAACGTGGAATGACTAGATGAATATGTGCCTTTTAAATGTATGACTGCATATACCTATTTAATATTTAGTGACTGCCATATTCAAGGCACACTGTTCATCAGCTTAATACTTATGGAAAAAGACATCAAGGAAAGGCCATGGCAATGAAACACATTGATGTTTGTTGCTTTAATGGCCTTCTTGTGAGTCACTGATTCTCTTTCTAAATGGCATCCAAAAAATACCTCTACATATGACTGTGCCCATGAGCATTTATTCACATTTGTTGGTTTGCACTAAAGGACTAGTGAACAAGTGATTTGAGTTCTAAGAAACAGGTAGTAAAGGGCATGCATAAAGGTCTGCTTCTGTTGCTATCAGTATTCCATATTTTTAGGTAAGCTTTTTGCATATGTGCTCACTGGACAATATGAAGAAATTCAGAAAGAGTTAAAGGAGTTAACCTCAATGATAATTGTAGAGGTACAGAGACTAAAACCTGAATGTTGAGCCCTAAAGTCTTTCAAGTACTGGGAATGTTATTACACACATGATCACTACCATATTACCAATTAAAATTACAGAGAAAGGAAACAAATAATGTAATTATTCTGACACTATTTGACATGGTTTGTATTAAGATGTCTCCCCAAAGCCTCATGTGGTCATTGGTCGTGATTTTTGCTGATGATTGGATCTAGAGTGTGTGATACTGGGATTAAGAATGTGATACTGGTATTGATCCATGATGTCATGCTAGGATTAAGGATGTATCTATCCTAAGCTGTGGTAGCTTGATCGAGTATAAGACACAGAAACAGGACTGCTGTTGTTGCTGTTTTCCACTTGTTGTTTACTGCTTTCTGCTTCACTGCTGGCTGCCTTGCCTTGCCATGGACTATTTCTCCTCTGACATTCCCCTCTGCTTTGCCACTCTGCCTCAGAACCAGATGAATACGGATTTAAACCTTTACAATCAGGTAAAATAAATCATTCCTCCTTTAACTTTGGGTGTTGAATATTTTGTCTCAGTAAAGAGAGAAGTAACTAAGACATTCTTAATGTCACTTGATTTGCTCCTATTAGCTGCTAAGATGTAGGGCATCTATGATTACAGATGCTGCAATTTATTTTCTATCCTTTTAACCAATTTTTTCCACTTCACTACCAATTACATTTGATCCTTTGTAAAACTGATAAACATAGTTGACAAAATCAGAAGGGAATGACTTGTTTTATCTTCTTTTTTCTTTTAATTTTTTAATGACAGTTATCTAACTTCAAGCCTTACTCAAAACAGAATAATCTTGAAGCAAATATACCAAAAGAAATAGAAACTTTCAGAAGTGTACTGCCCTGTCATTAGGAAGAAAGCAGTTTATAGTAATTTAAAATTGATGATTAGAGATTAATTTCAGAAAGAGGACTTCAAAGCTGAAGGAATGCGTTTGATAACAAAAAATTTAAACAGAAAGATCACAGTCACTTCTACACATATTTGAGACTATTCCTCGCTAAATGACAGGGATTAAAAATGAGTGAGAAGTAGTTTCCACATTTACAGGGTGTAATCTAACTATGAGAAAGGAAACTAAAACATATAAACAGACCTCACCTATACCTTACCCATTCTTGCCCTTACCAGGTAATAAACAGGGAAATAAAATAAGTCTTATTTTCTGTTTCATACTCAAATTTTCATTTTTTCATATACTGTTTTCATCATAAGGACAAGTCCATTGAATTAATGCTATCGTATTTCATTTCATTTTCCTTTTTATTGTTGTCAGGTGTTTTGCTTTGTTTAGTTTAGTTTTGTTTTGTTTTTCTTGAGACAGGTTTCACTATGCAGTTCAGGCTGGCCTTAAGCTCACTTTTCAGCCCAGGCTGACTTTGAATTCATAGGGATCCTCTTGCCCAGCCTTCCAATTGCTGGGATTACAGGTATGTGCCACCACACCCTGCTTCATTTTCAACAAATAAACTCTCCTTGTATTCCATTAGTACTTCAAGGGCCCTGCCTTGTGTTAAGCTAATTTAGATGCCATCTCCTTTTGTTGGTTTTATTTATAGATTTGCCACAATGTTATTGCAAACTTTCTATAAATAATTGCTAACTGATTTAATTCAGTGATGAAAATAAGAATGACTGGCCATTATTAAACAGACTCTTCCTCATGTAGCCTTTAGCTCCAAGGGAGAATTCTAGTAGCACAAAACAAAGAATTTTAATATTTGGATATTTCAACAATGGGTGAGCTGTTGGAAGAGGGTCTTCCTAGCTTTCCTGGAGGAAAATAGAATATGAAACGAGAAATAATTTATTAATATGACTTAGGTTATTGATTTACAAATATCTGTGAAGATATACTGAGCATTTTTGCAGTTACACCCCTTGCATTCCTAGGTCAAGTGACTGATCCATTAAACTCCAAAGGTTTATCTATCCTCACAGTCCATAAGACATACTGTTTAAAGAAAAACTTCATTTATTAGTAACAGATATCACTCAAATTCTTGGATAATTTAAATTCAAAAAAGTGTTTGTACATACTGTCAATATTATTACATGTTCATCAAGTCTTTCAGATTTATAGCAGGGCTGACTCTTGCAATTATTGTATGTCATATACTCTTTGTCACATAGATTTGTTTTGAAAATTAGGGATATCAAAAGAAATATCAAACTTCATTCTGCCTTACAATATTCAAAGTATTTTATGATACAGTTTCATAGATTTATGTTCTGTCTGCTGATAACAGAACAAATTAATGAAAAAAATTGCCTGCCAAGAATTCACTGTGAAAAATAAACAAAACAGTTCATACTGTTTTTACACTGTATGACCAATCTGACAATTATCCTCTCCCTTCCTTTTTCTCTTTAGACCTTTATTTTTATGTTCAAGAAAGGCCAAAATGTACTGTGTACACAAATGTTTAACTAAAAAGAAGCAGGTGTACCCCCAAATCAACTTAGAACAAATTTATAATTGTATCACCAGGGAGTAAAATATAGGGCAATTATCTTCATGACCCGGAAGCATCCCTTTGCATTCTGAAAACGTGCTCAATCAATGGCACATTATAAGTATGCCATGATTGCACTTTCTGACTAAATGTTATTTGAGGACACTGGCAACTGGGCAATCTAGTGTCATCTATAAACACTGCTTTCCCACACCTAGGCTAAGTCAGCTCTTTCTTGGAATGCTGGTTATAAAACAGAACAAAGCAAGATAATTATGTCATTATTTGTGTCATCTTCTCCATAAAATTCTCCCTGCCATAACAGGTGCAGAACAAATCACTCTGTAATGCTATATCATCCAGCTGGCGATCAGTGGACATTCCAAGTCCTGTCTGCTAAACACAGTCATTAACATTAGATCCCTCCTCCCTCAGAATGATGTTGTGTAAGAGTAAGCTTCCCTCACGTTTTGTCAAACTGCGCTGGTGTTGAAGGACCACCCTTGCTGTGGGATTATGGGATGTGACACACTGGAACAGTATATAGACCCAGTTAGTAGCCCTTCCGAGTAGAGTTGTTGGACTTGTGTGCTTCTGGAGTACACTTCCCTGATAGGAATGATCTATGAATCCTTACTCATTAGGAAGCTTACATGAATATTTCTCTCACAAAGCATTTCTTTCATTTCTCAGAAAAATGCTTTCCTGCCCTAGAAAAGTTGGGATATGGCTGTGACATGTTGAATGGTTGTAGATTTTGAAGTAGGAAATAAAGCATTCAATAACCTATCACATTTAATAGAGTGCTTTGGATTTAATTTTACTTCCTAAGTGTTCTTTTCATAAATATTATTGATATTTTCAGCTTTGAATACATAAATGTATTATTCTAAAACAGAATGGGAAATGTATTTTTAAATGAATAAAATAAATTATATCTTTCCATCACTCTTCCATGATCTTAAGAATCAATTCTACTTTACAATAAACTTATCTACATCTTAAAACACTTTATTTTATTTTAGAAATTATTTCTTTATAAGTCATCAATTATTCACAACTAAGTCTAACCAGACTCGAAATATGCAAACGCTAGAATAGTAGAATTGTCTGGAGCTGAGTGTGAGGTGTATTCCTGCTGGGAGACTTATTCAGGAGGACCAAGTCTTTCTCTCTCTCTTTCTTTTTTTTTTTTTTTTTTTTTCAGCACTGGGGATCGAACTCACAACTTCACGCCTGCCAGACAGGAGCTAAAGCCATTAAGTCAAACTCCAAGGCCTAGATTTTTGAGGCAGGGTCACACTATGTAGCTCAGGCCGGCCTTGCATTCACATTGTAGCCCAAGCCTGCCTCGAACTCACAATGCTCCTCCTACCTCAGCCTCCCGAGTGCTGGGATTAAAGGCGTGTGCCACCACACCTGGCTTCTCTCTTTCTTTTTTTAATGAATAAAATTCGAGAAATTTCATGTGTGATTTCTTTAATACTCATCAAGGTCACTTAATGGATGTTGTCTGCAAGATAGCCCTTTTTTAAGGGATTTGATGCTTCATCCAGTCATTCTACCTACCTTGCCATGATTCTTTTATCTCCAATTGAACTATGAACAATGACAACTTCAAAACTCCTGGGATCTTATTATCCAAATTTCTTCTGGTAATTTGTATTTTAGGAGTATTTATGATAGATGGATGTGCTTTGCTCTGATATCTTCTCTAAAACATGAATTCATAATCATTTCCTAAGCTATTCAGAGTAGTACAGACCTCTAGGATATGCAAATATCTAAAGTTAAAAGAAACAGTGTCAGTTCTTCATACTTTTTGACCAAGTCTTTCTTGATGACACAAGGAAATCCTTTCTCAGAAGATAAATGGTGCATAATTGATCTCGCATAAGAAACTCAGTTATAAATAAATTAAAGCAGACAATAAAGACAGACTTTTTAGGATAGAAGAAAGGGAGCCAGAGAAGGGAGGAGTGAAGAGTGAAGGAAGGAGGATTGAAAATGAACATATATATATATATATACATATATATATATATATATATATGTATATATATATATATTGTTTTCAGAATGACTGCAAATGACATGTACTGCAAATGTATACCAATTTAAATTTACAGACAGATTATTGAAAATGAATACATAAAAAATAAATAAGTAAATGAATGAATGAATTATTGAATGAATTAATTCAATGTTCTATTGTCCCAGATGTGTAATATTGATGACTCTTCTTTGGTATATATGTTAATCAGGAATGAAGAGGGAATGTTTCCTGCTGCTTTCAGATAAAAACATGAGGTGATATCTTCTTCTGGAAGTTCCCTCAAAAATGCTATATTTTTGGTACCCAAATGAGAACATGACAGGAAGAAAACTCAGCAAGAGACAAGTACCTTATATGAAAGCCTGTGTGGGGTAGGCCTGAATTTGCCTGAGAAAAAGTCAGTGGAAACAGGCTTCTTCACTAATATTTACAAGTTGAGTTTACCAATGAAGCTTTAGCTTAGTGCATAAAGTGATGGATATTTTCATTCATGAGTTGAGTATTTTTTCTTTTTATAATAGAATTACTGAGAGGCTAATATCAGAAAATGGAAAGAGATAAGTTATTTGTGAAGAAAAATTTGAGTATCTGTGTACAATTGCACCAGGATCATAAGAAGTTGTGACAGAAACTTTTTGTCAAAAGGGAGTATGGAACAGTTATGTCTTCCAAACACTGACAAATCTTGAAATTTTGCCAGAAGCAGAATAGAGTAAATATGTATTCTAATAACTTGAAATTTAAGTCTATTTTTGAAATGATTACAAGTTAAAGCCTGACAAGCCAGGTATGGTGGCTCAAGCCATTAATCCGAGCACTCAGGAGGCTGAGGTAGGAGGAGCATTATGAGTTTGAGGCCGGCTTGAGCTACATAGTGCAAACCTGCCTCAAAAAAATCAAGGCCCGGAGTTTGGTTCAGTGGCTTAATCACCTGTCTGGCAGGCACGAAGTTGTTTGATCCCTGGTGCCACAAAAAAAAAAAAAAAAAAAAAAAAAAAAAAAAAAAAAAAAAAAAAAAAAAAAAAAAAAAAAAAAAAAAAAAAAAAAAAAAAAGAAAGAAAAGAAAAAGCCTGACATGCTCAATGGATATTTTGAAATTGTAACCGACTCTAAATTGTATACTATTTCATTATCACAGTTGTGATATTACATTGGTGATATTGATGTCAGTAATGAAGGCAGTTTTATTTTGATTTTATATTATCTCCTATAACCTACATAAGGAAAGGTTTTCTACTTCAGATTGTCACTCCAATTGACCTTTTAACAAAGTATCATTTACATTATTTGAACTCTTCTTTTGGCAAGTATGCTTTAATTATGATTATGTCCATCATCTGACAGCTAGGTTCTAACCCAAATATAGAATCTTTTTGACAAAAGATAATTGCAGTTTAATTCACTTTCTCCATTTGATTCTATTTTCAATAATGATTACACTGTAAAATTAAATATTATGATACAATATGTGTTGCATACAAAGAAAGCTATTTGCTCAGAATCAAGAAAAATTCCACTGAAGTTTTGTGAAATACAAGTTATTAAAAGTAGAATACAATGGAGGATTGAGCTTTACCCAGTCCAGCATCTCAGTGCAGTCCATCAGGATAGTGCTGGCTGGCCTTAGAGGAAACAGAGGTACTGAGCCCAGCACAGCCCAGAGCCCCAGAGCTGCTTATCAGGGAGTGGCCAGTGTAGATGCAGGACCTTAGAGAAATTGAGATCTGCCCATTGGAGCACAAGGCACAAGTTCTATTGTTCAGGGGTATGGCCATGCAGTTGGTCCTAGAGATTGTGAACTCCACCCAGCCAGGAGCAGGGACCTGGCACCATATGCTGAGGTCATGCCTGGGCTTGCCCCACACTCCAGAGGCTGTGAATGCCTCGCAGCCAGACTCAAGGTCCTGGTAGTACCACACTTTGTGGTGTGCTATGCCTAGCCAACTGGGTCCCAGAGATTCTGAACTTCACCCAGCCAGGCTGAAGGTCCAGTAACACACCATGTGGCTACTTCTTTGCTAGCCACCTACATGCTACACAGCCAGGTTCTAGGCCCTGGCAATAAGCTCCAAGGGTGTGACCCTGCTAGCTACAGGGAGGATACCAACTTTGTCCAGCCGAGCACTCCACCCATGAGGATATTGGAGGGTTGAAGCTCTATCCAACACAGTGTTCCAGTGTAATCCATCGTGAGGCTGCCTGCCCGGCCACACAGGTCCCAGAAGAAAATGACAAAATGAGCAAGAGACAGTTTCAATCCCCCAGCCTACTGAAAACAAACCCAAGAGACACTGAAATAGAAGACACTGGGAGTCACACAACTGAACTGTCTGAAATGATGGCAAATGCAGTAAAGAAACAACTCTGTGAAGCTATAGAGAAACTCAAATCAGACATAATCTCTCAGCTAAAAAATGAAATGACCGTCATTATGAAACAAATGTTGTGTGTATCTAAAGAAGAGTAAGATAAAAAAATAGAAGAACAAAAGAAAATGATGGAAACTTTGAATGAACAAAAAAAACCCCACACAAATAGAAAGAATGAAACAGATTCAAAAGGAAATTCAGGAAATTAAAAATTCCATGGAAAGTTGGCAAAACTGCTCGAATGAAACTGGATATAGAATCTCAGACCTTGAAGACAGCATGGAAACTTACGATCATGAAATAAAAGATTTCTTAAAAATGACGAGGAACCAGGAAACAATAATTCAACAGCTGCATGATGATGTTGAGACAAATAACATAAGATTAATGGGTATCAATGAAAAAGCAGGGGTCAATACTAAGAACCGGCAAAGAATATTTGCAGAAATAATACCAGAAAATTTTTCAAACATGGGAAGATAATCTGATATAAAAGTGAGGCATACAGAACCCCAATTAACAATAACTGAAATAAATCTTCACCTAGATATACAATAATTAGGGTTTCAGAAATAAAGCACAAGAACAGAATATGTAAAGCTGTCAGAGAAAACAAATTGATCACCTATGAAGTAAAACCTATCAAAATCACTGCAGACTTCTCAACACAAACCTTTAAGTCAAGAAGAGCTTGGAGTGAAGTCTTTGAAATCCTGAAAGAAAACAACTTTCAACCCATATTGATATATCCTGCAAAACTATCTTTAAAAATTAATGGAGAAATAAGATACTTTCATGACAAAGAAAAACTGAAGAAATTTATGGCCATCAAAACAACACTACAAAGAGTACTGAAAGACACACTAGAAAGAGACAAAATAGCTACACTCTTAAGAACAACAACAAA
>RJWM01003892.1:6447-107767 GCA_004363535.1 Dasyprocta punctata | reverse complement strand
AAAACAAATCACTAATTGTGGTCACATCACGGAGCAATAGGTGACAAATCCCCCACCCGCTTAGCTGTAGATGACACCTCTGACCTGCAGGGCCTGCGAACAGCTGCTCGGTCACTTTCCAGGGGCTTGGAGGCCCCTTTGCTTCAGCCTGTGCCTGTTATGGTTGATACATTGTGTCAACTTGAGAAGTTTAGAAGTTTAACTGAGAGACTCAGCAGGGAGCCAGGGTTCTTACTTTGTAAATATCCTCATCCTATGCAAAGGAGGGCAAGGAGATTTTGTGAGTGCTATACATGCCCTGTGTGTGTGGGTGGCCTGCATACACTATAAGGGAGGAGGAGAGGCTTGTTTCCCCCACTTTTGCTCTGGCTGCTGCCTTGAAGTGTGGCCTGAGTGCCAGGCCACCTTGCCTTGGAGCCAGCTGATTATGGACTGAAACCTCTACAAACAGTGAGCTACAGGCCACCTTGCCTTGGAGCCAGCTGATTATGGACTGAAACCTCTACAAACAGTGAGCTAAATAAACCTTTCCTTCCCTAATTTTGGGTGTCAGGTATTTTGTCTCAGCAATGAGAGAAAAGTAACCAAGATCGCGTGTGTCTGACAGGTGACACTGTGACACTGGAGGCCCAAAACCCCACCCTCAGACCATGCGACACCACCGCTTTCTAAACACGGGCCCCATGTAGAGCTACAAAGGCGGATCACACGCGAGCAGACCACTGACCACTCTGCCTCTGACCTGTCCCCGTGCCTTGACCATCCGCTCCTTTGTCCCATAAATGTCCCCAACCACATCCTCAGGGAGGAACCGAGGTCACCGAGAGTGGCGGCACGCAGATGGCATCTTGGGAGGGAGGAGAACCTGGACACACTTGCTATCTCCACAGCAGCCGGTAGGCTGCTGAAGAGCCACCCGGCCCTGCGCCGGAGGACTCCCGGGTCAACGGCCCCTACGCTGCACCTGGCTGCAGTGGGTGGAACAAATGGGGAGGGGGCCCTGCTCGCGTGCGTGCCTGCTGAGGCCTCTCCTGGGCCAGACAGCGGGCTCTCAGCACTGCTGGCCCCCGCTGCGGGGCCCATCCGCGTGGCACCGGGAGAGCTGCCCAGACCCCAAGGGCCACTGGGCATCACCGGGTGACGGCCCTGACTGGACACAGTCGCTCGGGCAGCAGTCTGCCCTGGAGGTCTGTTGGGGCCAGAGGTGGGGCCTGTGTTCCACTCCCCTCCTCCCAGCCGCTAAGGAGTCATGTGTGGTGGCGAGTCCCTCTGCTTCCCGGGCCTCAGTTTCCCATAAATCGAGAGAGATGGAATCTGTATGACTCGAAAGTACAAAGGAAATACACCACATCGTGCACAATGGCTATCTTGGGGTTCTAGGTTTTCCTTTTTGAATCTCTGAATGGGTATGCCTACCCTGTGTCACCCTGGGATAAGCAGGTGGCCAGGAGTCCCTACAGAGCACCGCTCCTCCATGACTCCCCAGTCCGAGGGGCCTGGCAGGGGCAGGGCAGGGGCCTCATGGGTTCTCACCACACAGCCGAGGGGGCCTAGGGAGCCCTTGCCCTGCCCGCCCCACATACTGATAGGCTCTGGGACACCAGCCCACAGCTCCTTGGTGACAGAGGGACAGGTGAAGTTTCCAGTTCCTCTCGACAGGAAAGGCATCCCCTGGCCTCCTGAAAAGAGGAACCTGAGATCCTGGGATTGCCAGAGACAGGATCAGCACCTGCTCGGTGACGCTTGATGGAATTTCTGGCCAGGAAATGGTAGCCACCTGGCCCGAGCCCGGCAGGGTCCCAGCCCTCCTGGTTCCCTGCCTCCTCCCCTGTGTCGCTCTGGCCTCCGCCTTTCCCTCTTTCCAGGAGGCCCCTCCATTCTGGATGGAGAGGAGCGGGGCCCGGGCACACCTTCCCCATACAGCAAGGGAAGCAGTCCCTGTGGCTGCCCCTCCTATGCCAAGCAGGAAGCGTCCCCATGGGCATGGAGTCTGTGAGCTGGACCTGAGTCCTGGTCTGGCTGCGCTCCTTAAGAGTCACCCCCCAGGGTCACCCTGGGGCTGGCTGCAGAGTTGGGACCAGCACCCAGCAAGGTGTCTCCCTGCCAGGGCTCTGCTGGCCCACAGCACACAGATGCCCAGCCCTGGCGGACGCACGCGCCTCCTCGGCGCTTAGAAAGCAGAAACAGCCGGTGCCCCATCTCCCACCCCAGGCCCAGTAGCAGCTGACACCTGACTGACCCGCTTTCCCCCACCCCGTTTTAATGCTGGTGTGGACATGCACTTCGAGGAAGTGGGCCTCGTCCTCGCACTCACTCTGTGAGCTTACGCGACGGTGGGCTGATTCACTCTGTGCAGGTCCCCAGCATGGGTGGATACGTCGCCCCGAACTGCAGCCGGTCCCTCAGACCCGAGCCCTGTGTCGCGCCAGCTGTCACAGGTCAGCTCCCAAGAGCCCGGCTTCCTGTGGAGCAGGACTTGCTTATACTTCAGGGAGGGAGGCGTGCTGACCGCTGACCGTCCCTGCAGTCCACTCCCAGGAGGTCAGGGCAGAGTGTGCGTGTGGCCCCTTCTAATTCTGACAAGGACAGCCTGCGCCCGAGATGCCCTGGTGCCGGGAGCCAGCGGCATTCCTTCAGCCCTGGCCACTCCTCGAGTAGAGGGGCCCCGAGGCCCAGGGACAGGGCGGGCTCCGTGCACGGCACAGCCAAAGCAGGGGCAAAGTGGGGCTGGAACCCAGCCCCCAGCTCCAGGCTGGAGCACCCCATTTGCAGGCTGGGGCCCGCTCAGGCCACCCACGGAGAGCCGATTTGTAGACACAGTCTTTCCTAGTTCCTTTTTTTTTTTTTTTTTTTGAGATAAGGTTTTGCTATGTAGCCCAGGCTGGCCTCCAGCTCTCCACGATCCTCCTACCTCAGCCTCCCAAGCGCTGGGATTACAGGAGTGTGCCACCACGCCCAGCTTCCTTTTTCCCAGGAAGCTCATTTCAGGACAGAAAACCATTCTGGAACCTCAAACAGCATCAATTGCAACAGCCTCTGTCACGCTTTTCTGTCTGTAGAGCACCTCTGCAGCATCTGCGGAATCATCTGTCTGGTGGGCAGATGGTGAAACTGAGGCACGGGATGGGTGAATGACTTCCCCACGGTGGCTTGTGCCTCCAGGGCGTCCAGGCCTCCAAACCGAGCTGCTGCTGCTGCTGCTGCTTCCACCTGGCCACTGTGCGGGACCTCGCTGTCCAGCCTCCTTCGGTGGGGACAGACGCGTCCCAGGGCTGTGCTGCTGCCCTCCCACCCCACCCCGGAGCAGCAGGAGTGAAAGGACAGGCACAGGAGGAGCAGGAGGAGAGGGAGGGGCAGGCTCTCGTCACCTACAGGTCACTCTGCAAAGCACGGTGCAGGCACAGTGGCAGAGGCAGAAACAGTGGAAGGTCCACTCCCTGCTGACCGTGACGGGCAGGGCTCCGGGGCGCCGTTCGCGAGGTGCCTCTCGCATCCTGGCCACTTACCTCCTCCTCCTCCTCGGCCGCCCGGCTGGAGCAGTGGTAACCGATACCCTGTGCAGCCGCCCCGCGGGCTTCAGCGCCTCAATCTTTCATGAGGGCTCCCCGCTGACCTATCAGAGCCCGTCTGTCCGCACGGCACCAGCAGGCTCAGCCCGAGGGACCGTGCAGACCTCTGTGGGGGGCTCAGCCCGTGGGCCTCAGGGACGCCCGGTGTCTGCTGGGAGGGGCCTGGCTCTGCAGCTCCCCTCTTCGTCTGTGGGTCGCAGGGTGGGGGGACCATGAGAGGTGTGCAGGCCAAAGGGAACGGGTGGTCAGGCAAACGAGTCCCTGGCAGAGACGGCTCTGTCATCGGCTCTTGCTGGGTCCCCCAAGGGTCTCCTGGTCCTTAGTCTTCCCTTCCTCACCACCACATCCACTCTCTTCCACCCTATGCCTGCTTTCTCTCCCAGTCTGACAAGCTTCCGGGTGTACATGTGATCAGCCCTCCAGCCCACAGCAGGCACTGCTCCCTCCCGCTGCCCTGGGTCCCCTCCAGCACTGGCCAGCAGCCCTCTACACCTAGCTGCGCCGTGGCCCCGAGCCGCTGTGCTGTGGGTATGGCGAGCACGCCCTCTGGGGGGGAAGCTGGTCCCTACGCTCCTGACCATTGGTCTTGGTGCCCACGAAGCCCCGGAAGCAGCACTCCGCCCTGTGCCACTGCCCTCACTGCTGAGGCGGCTGCGCTGGTCACCGCCTCCTCGCATCACCTGCTTCTCCCTGGGCCCTGAGTCTGCACTGGCCCGTAAGACTCCGAGTTTCTGTTTGTTCTGAGTGCTGTCGTCCTTCTCTGTTCCCAACTCTCCCCAGGACCCCGAGCGAGCGCCTCCCACAGACAGTGCTACCTGCACGCTGACTCCAGCCTCCCCTCCTGGCCCCTGCCAGTCTCTGCAGAACCTGTCTGTCCAGCGCACCCTCTTGGGCCCGTCCGGCTCTGGGCCCCCACCCCTCGCTGTCACCTGGAGGCTCTCGGCCGTGGGCTCGTGCCCACGCCTGTGCCTACTGACCGAACAGCAGAAAGCCAGGCTCCTGTGGCTCCCCACTGGTTCCAGTGCCTGGAAACCCCAACCTCGGGAGTTGACGCCTCTCACATGCCGGTTGCCAGGCCTGGTCCCCGACGGCCTGCTTGGCCTCTCTCTTTCTCCATTAGCGACCCTCCTTGGACCAGGTACCCCCATTCCCCTGAACGTATCAACTCCTATTTAGTCTTCCCTCACGGCTTTGCGCCATCCCCTCTGTACTTCCTTGGAGCAGAATAAAGCGTGCAAAACACACCTGGAGTTTTAGCGCTATGCTGGGCTCAGAAGGCATCTGTAGCCCCAGCCCCCCATCTGGCTGTCTTGGCAGAGAAGGGGAGACCCCTGAGGTTCGGCCCTCACTTCCTCCCTGATGTGGGCCCAGCTGTCCTGCCCAGCTCAGGCCTTCCCGGGAGGAAGGGTCAGCAGCCCCAGCCCCAGGGTGAGCACCTCACGCTGCCTTCTGGGGACTCAGCTCGCCCTGCAGGGGCTGGAGAGGAAGTGGGCACAGAGGCCGCCTCTGCCCGAGCGCTCGTGGCCTGCCGGCCCTCGTAGAGCTCTGAGTGTGCAGACTGGAAGCCACTGAGGACTGGCGGCCGGACCACCAGGCATGCTCCCCTCCTCGTGGTCCAGGGCGACGTCTAAGCCCGGGATGGCACACCCGAGCCTGCGCCCCCAGGCCGGCCTGCTCC
This sequence comes from Dasyprocta punctata, assembly GCA_004363535.1. Taxonomy (NCBI): domain Eukaryota; kingdom Metazoa; phylum Chordata; class Mammalia; order Rodentia; family Dasyproctidae; genus Dasyprocta; species Dasyprocta punctata. The sequence goes on along the minus strand of RJWM01003892.1, from coordinate 102,520 downwards.
TCGGAGCTCACCTCCACTCTACACGTGCACACAGGCCGGTGTTGCCCCTGTGAGCGGCTCTGAGCTGTGGCTCTGCGGACCTCCCTTCTCCAGCGCGGGTGCGCCCTGCGCTCTCTGGGAGCTGGTGTTCCAGGCCTTGCTCTGGCTCCCGGAGCCCCATACTTCCCTCCACCACGCTGCACGGCGCCCTGGCCTCTCTTCTCTGCCTCACTGTGAGCTCTGGGAACACAGGACCATGCCTCGCTTATCTCTGCTGACGCTCGGTAATTCAGAGAAGCTGCTCATGCGTTCATCAAACACCGTGCTAGGCAGTAGGGTAACAGGCGTGGATTAAACTGCTCCCCTAGAACTTAATCTAGAGAGAAGCGACAGGCCCCGGATGAAGACGGAGCACACAGGAAGGGAAACACAGCAGGGTGAGGGGACTAAGGTGGGGTGCACGTGGGTCTGGGTGGGACAGGGGGCTCTCCAGCAGAGGCCCCAGGGCAGGGAGAGAGGTCAGTGGAGAGAAGGAGCATTGGCCTAGGCCTGCCCCCTCAGGTCAGCTGCTGAGGGAGAGATCATTCTTCAGGAAGGAGGCCAGGTGGACGTGAAGGAGCGCTTCCCCTTTCTGGGAGACGTCGTTGCCTACGAAGATGGGCCGCCTTACGTGTCTGTAACGATCGGCCCTGAGGGGGCTCTGTCACTGCTGGGACAGTGCACAGAGCACCCGATCGGAGTCTTGGCTCCGCAGGGCAGGGATCGGGATGGGGATGGGGGGCTGTCTCTCGGCTGGGCCCTGCCTCGCACCAGGGCTGCTGTGGGCGAGGCGCTTCCCGGCCGCCGTGAGCCTTAGGTGGAGATGCTCTCGGAGGGGTAGGACAGAGCTGCACCCCGGGGCTCGGGAAAGGGAGGCTCGTTTCTTTCCTTAAACAGCGTGTGACTTAGCTCCGGGGCTGTCACCCCAGAAATGTCCTGAGGGAGCCCTAGGCCCGAGTCTCCAGGAAGGTCACAGTTTGTACCCTTGAGCTTGCAATCACATTCCCGTCCATTCATCACTGGACAGCTTGGCGAGGAGGCTATCATGACCCCTGAAAGAGGAAACGAAGGCCCCGCACGGGGAAACAGCCCACTCCGGGGCCGGCAGCTGCCCCATGGACAGGACATGGAGCAGGTGCGCACGGTCGGTGCCCTTCTGTCAACACCTGAGCTGGTCATAGGCAGCTTAGGGGCCCCACCAGGAGCACTGGAGGGCACTGGTGGGCACCATCCTAATGGCTGACCAGTGGCTCACACCAGGAAGTGACCACAGAAGACTCCAGCCCCCCGGGAACCTTGGCGTTCGCGTTAGGGAGGTGAGCCAGGCTGGCGGTGGAGCAGGTGCTGTTCATCTCTGGGGTAAACTGCAAAGGGGCCAGGGGCTCTTCAGAGGTCAAGGGCAGCGTCAGCGTGCTGGGGGCCTCTGTGGGAATCAGGGACCCCCGGAGGGTGCTGCCCCAGAGCACAGAGGGCGACCCTGAGGGCCAGGCAGAGCCGCTCCCTGGAGTCTGAACTCCTGAACCACCTTCCTCGCCGCGGGATCCTCAGCACTGACCCCAGCCCCTCAGGACACATCCTTGTCCCCTTAAGAAAGTGCTGCCCCATGCAGCTGCCTCTGTGGATGGCTCGGCGTGACCTCAGACAGCTACGGGGACTTCGGGTGACAAAACCCTTCTGGCAAACACTGCTCACGCCATCCTCACAACACCCCTGTGAGGTAGGTGTGATGATCTTGCAGGCTCTGGGCAGAGTCCGCTCGAGTGGACACCCAATCCCGCCTGCAGCGTGTGCAGCTCAGGGCCGGGCGGAGAGGACTGTGGCGGGGCAGGGGCGCTCCTCCGTCCGCGGTGCTCGGCAGGCCAAGGTGACGGGTGCGATTTCTGTGTGAGACAATTCCATTGACCATGTCCCTCCAGCACAGATAGCACCCCTCACCTTGGGCCCAGATCCACAGGCTGCTGACTCCGGAGACTTCCTCTTGGTCTGCAGAGGGGGACGCAGGGGCGGGGAACGCTGGGGGTGCGAGGTGCACAGAGGCCGAGAGGGGAGAGGCCCCGGCTCACGCCGGGCCCCTCTGCAGGAGGACGACGAGGCGCCTGGCCTGGAGGAGCCTGCAGGCTGGACCAGGCAGCCGTGGGCCCAGGTAGTGTGTCAGTGCTGGCCCGCCCGGCACAGCTCCACAGACAGCCACGTGAGGGACACAGGGACATGGCAGAGACAGCGGAGGGCCCTTCCGACGGGGTGCACGGGCTGAGGCGAGGGCCGACGGGTCAGGGCTGGCCCACCACGCCGGGGCAGTGCTGGCATGCACAGGGGGTGGAGGAGGTGACAGCAGAGATGGCGCCCACGCAGAGACGTCTCAAAGCTCAGTCGGGGACCCCGCCCCACCAGGCACAGTCTCAGACCTGAGGCACGGCTGGGGCCCGGGCTGAGGCTGCCCCTGGGCGCTGGTAGGGTGCACCCACTGGAGTCCACCAGCGTGCTGGTTTTGGGGGCCAGGGATATAGGGGAAGGATGCACAAACTGGGAGCAGACGCTGTGTCACAGGGCGCTTGCTGCTGGGGTGGAGGCAAAAAAAAGCCCAAAGGGAGCGCAGGGGAGGTCACGGGGCGGCGGGGGAGGGCAGCAGGGATGGGTGCGGTTTTCAAAGTGTGGGGGAACGTGAGAGGGCACAAAGGGCCACAGCCATCGCAAACGCAGCAGAGTGGGAGCAAAGTGTGACCCCTGCGCTGTGGGACTGTTGCCATGGCAACCCCGCCCCCCCAGCCTTGAGTCTCCTATACCCTGGAACACAGCTGGGTCTCACTCTCCAGAAGTGGCCACCAGAGGGCAGTCAGGAGGACATGGAAGGCCGGCCCCCTCCCCCGCCTATCTCCAGAGACGGGGTGACCCCCGCAGGGCTGGCCTGCAGGTCACACCAAGCCCAGAAGGCACCGCAGAGGAAGAGCAAGTGTGAGCCAGGGGCCTCGCAGGCACGGAGATGCAGTTCAGGATTTCTTTTCTTTCTTTTTTTTTTGGGGGGGGGCAGTTGATTAATTTCTAACAAAAAGAGCTTTATGAGAAGCAAAAATTAGCCCCAACTCCAAAAATCTCTGAGACATGGTCAGTCCCCTCCTTCAAAGGGAAAAGGAACTGGGCCTAATTCTTCGCACGAGGGTCTAGGTGTCCCTTCCCCAGGCCCTTTCCACGGCGCTGCTGCCGCTGCTGCCAGTGGGGCCCGGGCGTGGGTTAAGCACTGTGGGAGGTGGAGGAAGCGGCCCGCAGTGGGCAGCCGCACTCGGTCATCCCCGGTCACGTCCTCACGAGCAAGTGGAGTAAGAAAAGGACGGCGCGCTCTGCTCCAGGAAGCCAATCAGAGTGAGTACCTCGCCCGCTGTAATCCCCCGGAGCTCTCCACGGGGCTCCCGCATTTCCCTCCTCCTCCTCAGGGCCCATCCTACACAGCTGGTAAAGGTTAGCCGGTGTGAAACTGCTGCACCCAGCCCCAGCTCTGCCCATGAGCTCGCCTCTAACTCGCCGGCCTGCCCCCACCCTGGCCAATTCCCAGCCCTTCCCCCACATGGGCTGAGGTGGGGGGCTCCGGCTGCATGCACAGCTGTCCGCAGGTGCCAGCGGATTAGGCCAGGTGCGCAGGGTGGGGCTGTCTTCCCGACCCCCTGAGGACTCCTCACCACTGTGCCGCACGTTCCATGCACCAGGGCATTGGCCCCGCCATCCCCTCAGCAGGCAGCACTGCCTCCCGTGCATAGGTACAGGACCCGCGGAGAAGTCCTGCCCAAGATGGCACAGCCCATCAGCAAGGCAGGGCTGCTCCCCATGGCAGTCCGGTGAACTCAACATCCTGCCACCGTCCTGCAGGGCGACTCCTGTCTCAGTGCTCCAAGGTCCTGGGGAAAGGCTCCTTCCTCTGGTCCTGGAGGGCCTACACTCGTGCACAGGGGAGGCCCAACTGGAGGGGAAGACGGACAATGTCCCGTTCCCCAGGTCCTCCTGAGCCCTGCTTGCCACGTGCCTGGACCTTCCTCCCAGAGCCCTCCCAGGTCCTAGGCCCCAGGAGAAAGTGACCTCAAACCTAGGCTGCCTGGGATGGTGGGAGAAACCACGCGTGGCCACAGCTCTGCTCCAACTCGTCCCGCGGGCCTGCCGATCCCTCCCCTGGGGAACTGTGTGCTCAGTCTCTGGCATGGCAGGCTCCATCCCTGGCCCCTGGTCTGAGGGCCCCATCTGGCCCAGACCTCTGCCTTCCTGGCCGGGATACTCTCTCCCCACCCTGGGGCCATGCCACATCATCTGGGGCCCTGCCTGCCCCAAGTGGCAGCAGGGGAGTATAAAACGGCCGTGGTCAGTTTTGAGAGAACCTAACAGGGTTTGATGGAAGAGCATCCAGGGACGGAAGGCCGAGCAGGGGGAGGAGCGGCCTGAAGGACACCACCAGGCCCTGCGACTTCACAGTCCTCCTGTCCTGCACCCCGCCATGGGCCAGGACCGAGGGGTGCTTGCCCAGGGCCTCTACTCCATTCTCTGCTGCTTCCGCCACACCCTGCCGTCTCTAGGTGGGAACAGGGGTGTGTCTTTCTGAAACACCCCGCAAGTGGTTTGGCCCACACTTGCTTCCTCCCTCCGGGCTCAGTTTCCTCAGGAAGGTGGGGTGTCATTCATTAAGACTTGTGCGAGAAGGAACCGGTCTGATTTCCAGAATTTCTAGCACAGCAGTTCTCAAGCCTCTCTGGCCCAATGGCTCCCTTTCTGTAATAAGCATTTGACCACACTCTTGGTATTTTCCTGAAATGAGATTCCTGGTTTATATAACCCGTTACATAAATCATAGAACATCCATGTAATACTGTGAGTGTACTAGAAAGGAGAAAGAGAGGATTAATTTTTTTTTTTTTTTTTTGGGTACTGGGAATTGAACTCAGGACCTTGTGCCTGCCAGGCAGGTGCTGTGCTGCTGAGCTAAATCCCTGGGCCGAGAGAGGATTAATTTCTAATAAAGCATTTGACGCACACGTCACAGGTCAGTCATGACAGAGGAGACAGAATCAGCTCACTGCGGGCCCCTGCCGGGGGCTCCCTGGGATGTCCCGCCACAGCGGGCTTGCTTACAGGGACACGGGTGACAGAGATGTCCCAAGTGACAGTGCCGGACACACGGCTTTTCCCAAACAGAAAACACCTCTCAGTCAAGTCACATGTAAAACCAAGTACCATTTTCTTTTGATGTATTCAGAAAATTCAAAATGAGCTGCCCACCGCCACGTGTCTGGTGAGACATGCGGGACTGCTTTTCCTTGTGCGGGGTCCTGCTCAGGGTGTGGGACGTGGGGCTCGGGGACCTTTGCTTCCAGGGTGTCCCTTTGGAGAGCTTGTCTAGGCTGACCCTGCCCTTTCAGGTCTGGAATACCCGAGAAGAGAAAATGCACCTCAGGTCGCGTGTGAGACAGTGACCGAGTGGGGGCAAGGACCCCAATGCCTGATGTCTAGGCCAGGTTCTTCCTGCGGACCCGAGTGAACTCATGGCGGGCCCAGCTTTCCTAGGAACTTCAAGGCGGGCAGGGAGGGCATTCTCCTCACTCAAGGGGACGTGGCCAAGCTGCCGCTGTTACTACTACCGCTCTGCACCCCAGCCCTTCCCAGCTCGGCTAGGCGGGAGCCCCGGAACCCTCTGCACCTGTGAGGCTGTCACTCCTGGACAGCCACCCCTTCCTCCGGAGGCCCAGGAAAGGGAAGCGATCTGCCTGAGTCCATGAACAGAGGCAGCACGGCCAGGCCAGCCCCAGGTCTCCTGGTTCCTCCAGCACTGTGGCCTCGGAACCCCCGCAGCTCACGCCCTGCAGGGAGAGGGCCTCTCTCCTGGTGACACAGTGCACAGGACAACCAGTGTGCCCCGTCCTAGAAGAGGAAACTGAGGCCCACAAAGCACCTGGGCCTGATGGAGGTCATGCAATCAGAGAGCGGCAGGCAGGCGAGGACCAGAGCCAGGCAGGGAGAACAGGACCTGGGCGTGCTGTTCCCAGGGGGCTGCTGAGGCCAGCAGGAGGCCAGGCTGCAGCAGCTGATCTTGGGTTTCCTGAGCGCCCGGCAGGGCCTTCCCTGCATGTGTCCTGAGGCACAGGGGTCACGGAGCTGCGTGTGCCTGCTGTCCACGGGGCTGCCACTCTGGGGGACACTGAGGCAGGGCGGCATCTGCAGTGACCACCCAGGGCGGGACCAAGGGCTTCCCTCCCTGTCCCTGGCAACCAGAGAAGGAGCCCCAAAAGTCAGGGAAAGGGTGCGTGTATGCATGTTTGGGGGCCAGATGAAACATCCCCGAGGTCTCTCCCACCCTTAACTGTGTCTGTATGTGGAGCTCAGGGCGGGAATCTGGTACAGCGCTGGGCCAGCCACGCCTGTCGCCTTTCCTGTCACTGCAGGGCTTCACTCTCAAGCAGGCAACCAGACTTCCGAGGGCGTCAGAGATCATCATTACCACCTTCAGTGCTGTGTATGTGCGTGCGCGCACACGTATGGGATTGAGCCTGGGGAGCACTCTGCTATGTTCCCAGACCTTTTTATTTTGAGGCAAGGTACTGCTAAGTTGCCCAGGCCCGACTTGAACTTGTGATCTTCCTCCCTTAGCCTCCTGAGTGAAAGGTTCTTGCCCTAAATTACCGTACAATTATGGCGATGGTCTAACATGGCAGAAGGGCAAAGCGGGACTGCTCACCCCCGACGACCACTCCCTCCTTCTTCCCCTTTGGCCCAGATTGTTACTTTCCCGTTTACACGCAAAGAAAATTCCAATCAGTTCCTCGCACGTCACCAATGCCCGCCCCATGCGCCACTTCTGATCAGAGGTCATATAACCCTCTGCCTCCCTGTATCCGGGCAGAGGAGAAAGCCAAACCCCCGCGGGTGATGGGCTCCTCTCTGCCTCCTCAATAAATGGCCACTTTCTCTGTCCTGCTTCTCTATTGCGCCAGAAAACTCTAACACTGAGTACTGGAGGTTTAGGCATAATGACCCCTCTTCATCATGACGGGAGCTTGGCGAGGATTACAGGAAGACCCCATGGAAGGAAGGACACAGGCGAGGTCAGGAGAGGCAGGGCGCGAGTGCCCGCAGGAGCCCTCTCTGCCTGAGGCCCTGGGGCTGGCGCGGAGAGCAGCAGGCTCCTAACCACTCACTCACTGATAAACTGGAGGCCAATGGTGCAGGAAGTGACCCGGGCTCAGAGGGGGCGCCTTCCACATCAACGGCCAATCAGCCAAGATGAGAAGAGGAGCGGCCAGAGCCGGGAATGGCCGAGGGTGTGCAGAGAGGAAGGCGATTTAAACACCAAGGCACACGGGGGCCGCCGGCCACAGGAGCACACCGAGCTCTCGTCTCCGCGCAGCGGCACCTGGAGGGGCCGTGTGGGTCTGTCAGTCCTTCCTGGGCAGGCGGGGGCGGGCCGCGCCCCGCAGGGGTCGCTCACAGCTAACCTGAGGCAGGTGCACGGCGGCAGTCCCATCCCACAGGCTGGGGACGGGGCACAGGGAGGTCAGGATACTTGCTCGGGATAAGCATGCATGTATGCACACGAACACAAACACACAGGTCCGCGCGTGTCCACACACGCACACAGAGGCGGGCGGTTTGCTGTCTGTTGCTGCGGCAGGAAACAGCAGGGTGTGGTGTGCACCCTCCAGGATAAGCAGGCAGCGGGGAAACCCCCTGGTTAGAACCGTCCGTGACGGAGAAGCGGGGTGGGAGGGGCTCCCAGCCGTCCTCGGAGCTTCTGGCAGCATCCGGGTCTTTTAACGCCGGGGCCTCTTTGCGTCTGCATCGCACTGCACGGCGCCTGTGTGGGAGCCCAAGCAGGGCAGCACCGCGCCCCTCTGTGGCCTTCATCTCACGGGTAATAGTGAAAGCGGGGCCAAGTAATATGCCACAAAGCAGAAGGGAGAGCTGGGCACTGAGTGTATGCCTGTAGCACCAGCTCCCAGGAAGGCTGAGGCAGGAGGGTTGCTGGAGTGTAGGATTTGAGGCCAGCCTGGTTAACGCAGTGAGACCGCAGTTCAATGAGTAAAGACACGGAACCAAACAAACAGCGTAAGGCTGCTTGCATCATGGAGCACCTTGATACGGGTTTTCTGGGGCTACACAGGACGGGGTACCCCCTCGACATGGAAAGGCTTACGACATCTGGCGCGGAGTGACAAAGGCAGGCCAGGAAGCCCGTTCCCCTGCTCACGGCACGGCACTTCTGACACGGAGGCGTCAGCTTCCACATCAGCAGGCCCCCCGCTCTCTGTGGACACAGCTCTGTGTCCTGCACTCTAACTCAGTTCTGACACTGATGCCCCAGCGCTGGCGCAGCCCCCACAGGCGGAGGGCTCAGACCCACATGACTGCGCCTCGTTTAGATCCCCACTGCACGAAGTAGGTCCCCGTTACACATGCTTCTGGTTGACTCGCCGACAGTGGGGGCCCCCGGATGTCCTTCTTGGGCTTCATAATTTGCTTTAATAACTCACATGCACCCTAAAGGATCAGATGAGCAGCCACAGGACGGGGCACCTGGGGCGGAGTCCAGAAAGGTTTGGGGGGCTTCTATCCCGGTCCAGCGGGGGGCATCATCCTCCTGTGCGGGGTGCGCAGCAGCCCCCTGGCTCCTTCTGACCCTGAGCCCGGTGGGGCTGAGTGAACAATGCGCCCTTCACACACGCGGCCATCCCCGAAGCTGCCTAGGGCTCCGCCACCTGCCCACTCGGTAACCGAGAAACGGGTGCTCTCGGCGCTCTGGAAATGCTGAGGGTCTGAGTGGCTCCCTCAGATCAAACACTGCGGCAGAGAGCGTTAGGGGCGCGGAGCTCCGGGCCACACGGGCTGTCCTCTGTCACGGCAGCCCACTCACGAATGGACAGGAGATGTATCGCTGTCAGCGCAGTGGGCCCCAACTTACAGGGTTACAGGATTAGGGGCAACATCCCTTGCTGGCGGCCCTAGGTGAGGAAGGACAGGAACTCCCCGCAACTACTGCGAATGCCACTGGGGCCCCTGGGGCAGTGAGGGAGGGCATTCACCACTCGGTTCCCTCCGGGACCTTACTCCACCTGCTCCTGGCACCGGGCACAGTGGTGGTGTTTGCAAGTGAATTAGAATCCACGGCAGTGCAGAAAATGGACATGAGCCCACAAACCATCAGAGCAGGAAGGACCTGTAGAGATCTAGGGCCAAATCAATCTCTCAAAGGTCACGCAGTGAGCCAGCGGCTGAGTCACGCAAACGCACGTAGATGCAGCAGCCTTGACGGGATTTTTAAACCATGACCTGATTGATGCCTGATAAGGAAATAACTTATGGGTGGGGAGGGAAACCGAGCAGGTTTGGGTGTCCAGGACCGCCTGTCAACACTGCCCTCTGCTGGTGGCCGGCTGGCTCTGACCACATGGAGAATGCCCGATGGGGAAGACAGTGAGGTGCCTTCTCCAGCTGCTACCAGGGAGCCGATCAAGTTGGTTACAAGGCAGAGCGCTGACCTGGGGGCCTGCGTCCTCGCTCACAGGGGTCAGAAGCTTGCCCTGAGCCAAGCTCATTGTCCACAGGGCGCTGGTCCCCAGAGTGAGGAGACCACCAGGGGCCGGGGGCACAGACAACAGTGTCTCTCACACGAGCTTGCTGGCTGTCTCTGACCCGCGGAGGCAGCAGCGAGTTGCAGAAAGGCTACCATCAGCAGGCCTAGCCAAAGCTTCTGACAGGTACGGCCCTTTGCTGGATCCCGGCCCGCTAGCTGGCCTGAGTACCCTCAGGATATGAAAACCAAACTGTAAGTGCTTTGGAGTTTCAGGCCCAATAAGGTCTTCCTGCGGGGATGGGGGGCTGGTACCCAACTCGGCTGTGTGGTCAGTAGGTGCCCTTCCTTAAGAAGGGCAGTGAAGGGGTATCTGAGAAGTTGCCTGGTGAAGATCAAAAAGCCCAGGCTTTGAAGAGCATGCCCAGGTTGTATTGTTGTTATAACCATCACTTTATCACGCACAAGGCCAAAGCAGTGCCCCAAGCTCCTCCCTGGGCCTGCGCACCATCCTGGGCTGCTGTGTGTGCCTCATGCTGGGGCAGGGGGTCAGCTGCAACCCAAGTGGGCACCACTGGCCTGACAGGGGCTCGCCAGAGCCAACCCATACACAGTCTCTGACTCATTCACTCAACAGACAGAACGTTAGCACCAGCCGGCCTCCTGACCCCGAGACAACCTCTGGGCGTCAGTCAGTGAGCCCGAGATTGAACGTCTCCGTCCAGCAGAGAATTCCCCACCCCAAAGCCGCATATGGCACCCAAGAGAACCCGCAGGGAGCGCTGTACTCTTTCTCCACCAGGGAACTGAAACCACCAGGCTCTGTGACTGAGGTTTATCTGTTTTTTTTACCTGATAAACTGACTGCAGGTTTCCCAGGTTGGGCCTGAAGCTAAAGAATAAATATTCCAAACTCACTGCCCCAAGAAGATGGATTCTGTGAGTATCAGTAAAAATGTCAGAAAAACAGACCCTTTCTACCTAACATGCACAAATCAGGTACCAAAACTACCACTATTACATCACTGCTGTGCAGTACTGTGGAGAATCACTGCCCAGCAGAGAACGGAGTGGGAGAAACCACGCGGCAGTCGGGCCCTCCGCCCACTCCAGGCAAAGATGGAAGCCAGGAACAGGCGAGTCGGGGCTTTGGGTGGGCTGACGCTGTGGCCGGGGGAGTCTGTGGGAGGTGCTTCCCCTCCGGATCCCCGTCTAAGGTCTCGGGCCGGGGCAGTGTGCACGCTGTCTCCCGGGTTGCGGCACGCATCAGCCGAGCGCGGGGACGGGAAGACTGCCTGGTGCTGAGCCCGGCACGTGCTCTTGCTTCTGGCTCGAGCTCTGAGCCTCCTGCTGTCCACCCGGGGAGGAGAGAAGGGAAATGCGGGGCGGCCCCAGCCTGGGGAGACACCGAGTCTCAATAGTGGTCCCTGCAAGCCCTCAGGAGTTGGATGTCTGCCTCAGAGCCAGACCCACCCACGGCAGAGGGAAGGGTGCGGCCGAGGATGTGCGGGGCACCAGGCGCTGCCCTGGCTCTGAATCCTTCCCTTCGCACCGCAGAGCCCGTGTGGCAGTCAGCTGTGCCACCACGCCGCTCGCACGCCGCTCAAGGGCCCTGGCAACGCTGCCTCCTGGAAGTGCACAGTGCGCCCGAGCCTTCTGGTCAGCCCCGCCGCGGGGACACGTGCATGGGAGACCCGCTGAGTGTGCCTGGTGTCGCAGTCCTTCACACCTCAGCCACACGGGGCCTCACTGCGACTCCTAGTGGAGCTTTGCACTCAGGCCCACCCACCCATCCCCGCGCTCCAGGTCACCTGTCCTGTCCTCAGGGGCCCTGGGGGCCTGGGTTCAGAATCTGACACTGAGAAGTTACTTGTCTCATGCTGGGGCATGGCCGTCTTTCCCAAAAATGGGGGCTGGACAGACTGACACCTGAGATGTGAGGGTGAATTTAATAGAATGACTAGTAGTTCCTATGCCATTGAAACACTTGCTTTCGCCGGGCGTGGTGGCGCACGCCTTTAATCCCAGCACTCGGGAGGCTGAGGTAGGAGGAGCGTTGTGAGTTTGAGGCTGGCTTGGGCTACAATGCGAGCGCAAGACTGGCCTGAGCTACACAGTGCGACCCTGCCTCAAAAAACTAGGGCCAGGAGTTCAGCTCAGTGGCTTAAGCACCTGCCCTGGCAGGTGCGAGGTTGTGAGTTCGATGCCTGGTGCCGCAAAAAAAAAAAAAAAAGGAACACTTGCTTTGAATGAATAAATTAACCCTTGTCTGGCCTCTTGATGTATGGCAGGTTTTTAGCCACATAAATCTGCCAATCATCATGGTGGAGGTCCAGTGTGGTGAGGAACCCATAAAAAAGACGCCTTATCAGACTTCTTCCTCCCATGCTCCAGACCCAAAACAGACTTCCCGCCTTTCCTTCCCACGTGTGCCCGAGGCGCTCTAATCCCTAGATAAAAACGTCACTCCTGCTCTGCCATTGCCAGCTAGTTTAGCGCCCTCCAGTGAGAGTTAATATTCACCCCTTGGTCAGAGCTGAGTCTGCATTTCTCTGCAGCCTCTCCCGCGCCCTCACTGAAGGCCTCTTTATACTCTGTCTCCTTCTTATCTTTCCTGCTGCCTCAGATAGAGTGCCAAAAATAATCAATGTATCTTTACGTACAGATAAAGCAACTCCCACATCTGGGATGGGCGGAGGCAGGGAGGCCAGGAGAAATACCAACCCCAGCTCAAAGCTCTCCAGCGGAAAAAGAGGTGGCTGAACATCTCTGGGTGCCTGTGGCCCTCAGGCCCCGTGCTCCTCACTTCACATGGCTTCCTCCGACACAGGCCGCAGTCCAGGCTGAAGAGCCATGCAGCCTGCACGCAGCCGGGGAGACACGTCCACACTGGCTCCATCACCCCCACACGGTCTCCCGGGGTTTAAATCGGGTCCCAAGGCTCTGGTGTGTCAGGCCCGACAGACATTTAAGCCCCACCTGCCTTTGTCTCCCAACTTCCCTCCTCCTTCGCAGGGTGGCAGCAGCGTGAATGACAGAAATGTGACTCAGGAATAGTAATTCCCAGGCACCACGATGTGCGGAAACATCTCACCTCCTAGCTCATTTACATGCTAAAAACAACACTAAATGCCTCCATTTCTAGATAAGGTCATCCAGGCACAGACACCTAAGTCACCCAAGAGTTCCTCAGGTGGGATGTGGCAGAACTGGGGCTCAAACTGAGCACGGTGACGCCCCCAAGCCAGGGTTCTGAACCAGTGTCTCGCTAAGGCCAGTTCTGGCCTCCTGAAGGACCACGTCTGCAGCGGTCAGGAAGACACCCAGGGCAGGAAGGCCTCAGCCCTCCTCTAACGCTACCACCGCAAATGTCCAGTGAAAGCCACACATAGTTATGCGTTTCTGCTTCAACCCCTCTGCTCAGAAATTTTTCCCAGCCCCCTTCCTGCCGTCGCTACCAAGTCCCCAGGTCCTCCCAGTCTCGCAGGTTTGCGTGGACTCTCAGGGCACGAGCCCCCTGCCCAGGCTCACTCCAGCCCCTGTCCTACCCGCAGCCCGGGCCCCAGATGTGCCGCATGACGCGCTTTCCCAGCTCACGAGAGCTCTCCCGTGCCCTCCCGCTCCAGCCTCTACCCGCTGAAGTCCTCAGCCTCGCAGCTCCAGCTCGAGGGTCGCCACCGCTGCACAGCCTGCCTTGGTGGCCTTGTTTCCTTTCTTGTTTCCCCAAGTACTTCCTGTGACACATGAGAGCTCACTGTTTATGGACCTGTCCTACCCTGAAATACGAGGGGGAAGGCTCTGTTCACTTCCGGTCTGTTCTGCCTAGCCTGTTTCTTACATTATTTGGTAAACGCTTGTCAAACGTAGGAACACCTGAATTCAAGGACAAATTGTCAGTTGCTTGCTCATCTCTGGCAAGCGTGTTCTAGAATCCGGAGGCAGGAGAAGCGAGGTGGGACAGAGCAATGGGAGCGCGTCAGTACTGCTCTACCCCAATTGTGGTCAGACAAAAACTCCCTTTTCTCCTTCCCATTGCTCACATTTCTCTAAGCCCAGAGTTGGGTAGCAGGGTTCGTGTCACTTGATGCAGTGCCAGTGCTAGCACACTGGAGAACCAGAGGCCCAGAGGCCTGGGGGGAACAAGAGAGGGTTTGGGCCACAGGCCAAACCCAAGCCCCGCTTACCTCCTTCTTGGGAATTCATGATGTTCAGGGCGAACAACATCGCATTGGAGAACGTGGTCGCCTCTTCCTTACTGGCAAAGTTTAAGCCGTAGACCTGGCGGGCGTCTCGCCACTGGTGGAAGGTCGGTGTTGCCTGATTATACTTCAGCCCTTTCACTATTGAATAATTGATCACAACCTGGAGGAGAAAAGAGAGAGAAATGTGTGTAAGTAAAATGTAAGCGATCTGGTCGGAGCTGCGACGGGCTGGGGAAATCGTACCCCTTGGATGACAGAGGGGTGGGAGGAGGTTTGAGGAAGGGGAAAGCATGGTCAGGTGCATTTTCAGACCAAAACACACAGCATGGTGAGGGCTTGAGAAGCTCTTTATTTGACTTAATTAATGGTGCTGTGTGGCCTTCGACCTGCAGAGGCCGGGGCCTGGGCTGGGGGTCAGGTTTCAGAGGGTGCCCAAGCGCACGTCTGCACTCACTTTCTCCAATCCTGAGCGCGCATGACAGCGTGGGCCTCTCAGCTCCCTGAGGGGCACACTGCCACACACACCTTATCTACATCTTGCTCCCATCTTTAGACTCCTTAAGCACTCTTGAAATGCAGGTTTGTGCCTCCCACAGGCTTCTGGCACCGTTCAGTGGTTAAAAATGCATTTATCAATGCTCACAGCTGCATGCCAGCACTCCGGGAAACGGAGGCAGGAGGCCTGCAAGTTCTAGCTTGGCCTGGATACCTTTGTGAGACTGTCTCAAGGTTACAAAGGGGGACAGGGATGAAACTCAGTGCGAAGGCCCTGGGATCAATCCCCAGGACCGCGCACACGCCAAGTTATTAGCCAAAAGGATAACTTGGAAAAGTGAATACGCCACAAACTTATGCAGCATTATTAGTGTCTTTAGTACAACAAGGATCAACTGACCACCAGGAGCAACACAGGCCTGCAAGGAAAGACAAAGAGACAGGACAGCAGCCAGACCCCGGAGCTCACAGCAGTCGGGGCTCAACAGCAGGTCTATCTGATCACTAAACTGCTCTTGGAGACAGATGAAAGAATCAGTGAGCTGAAGATGGAGCTTAGTGGTACACAGCTCATTTAGCATGTGGGGTGCCCTGGGTTTGACTCCTAGCACTGAAGAAAATAAAGTAAAAAGATGAAAAGGAATGACGCTGAAAACCACATCCAGTGAGTGGAGCTCGCAGGGCAGTGGAGGCTGGTGACGGCCCGGCGGGCTGGGGTCACCATCCTGCCCTCAGACGGCCCAGTGGGCTGGGGTCACCATCCTGCCCTCAGACGGCCCGGTGGGCTGGGGTCACCATCCTGCCCTCAGACGGCCCAGCGGACTGGGGTCATCAACCTGCCCTCAGACGGCCCGGCGGGCTGGGAGTCGCGGGGTCTGACATCAGGGAGCTTTCTAGCCATCAGCTTTCTGGTCTGTGAAACAGGGACGGGCACCCTCGTAGTGCTCTGTGAGGGTCGGATCCTACCCATGAAGCCCTCTCGCAGGTCCTGGCACACCATCGGCTGTCAACCAGTACCAACCGGGAACAGAACAAGGTCTTTGTGATAGATTCTGCTAGCCTGGGGCTTAGATTTTGAGAATGCGATGGCACCCTTCTAGGGGACACACGCCTGCTCTGTAAGTTCTCTGGGTTCTTGGCCACACTTACTGCTCTCCACCCACACTGTTCTGGGCCTGCCACCTTGTTCTGTCTACACTCGGGGTCCGGTGCTGCTGACCAAGTGTTGCCAGCTGCTGTGTACACCCTGCCCCCCTCCCAGCCCATGCACTGAAGGCAGCTAGGGCGTTAGGTATGAGGAATGAGCAGAGGGTTTTGAGTCAAAGAGTTCTAGGTTAATATCCTGGTTTTACTGTTTTTCAGTTGAGTAACACTAGACAACTTTCCTCACCCATAAAATGAAGACGATATTATAAATCTTGCCACACTGAGAACCCTTGTGTAGATATATTTCTACGGGAAGTATTACTGTCACTGGAACTACTAGGTGGACACAACCATTTAACAACTGATTTTTAGTCCTTGAAAAAATAATTCTAACTTCTCTGTAAAGAAGACCGGTCCAGTGTGTGTCTCTTGGTCATCTGCAGGGAGGGGTTCTGCATCAACTGTCAGCTAGATCCGACTGACCAATGGCTCCAGTCTCAGCACCTACTCCCACTTCCGTCCCATCCTTTACTCTGACTAGGATGAGTCAGAGGACCCCCCAGACACCATGTTACACTACATGTCCACTTCGGATTCAACACCTTCTCCCAACACCACCCTGCAGACCTAACTATGTTTCTGACCTCTATTGCTGTCATTAACTTTTGCCTTTTAAACCACACAGGATTGAATTCATATGGCACATATTCTTTTATTTCTGGCTTCTTTCACTCAACACCAGGTCTATGAGATTTAGCCATCGTATTGCACACATCTGTATTTAAATCTTTTTGATTGCCACGTGTTCCTCTTCAAAATCACAAGTCACAAGCTGGGCGTGGTGGCGCACGCCTTTAATCCCAGCACTCGGGAGGCTGAGGTAGGTGGAGCGTTGTGAGTTCAAGGCCAGCTTGGGCTACAACACCGGCACAAGGCCGGCCTGAGCTACGTAGCGCAACCCTGCCTCAAAAAACCAGGGCCAGGAGTTTGGCTCAGTGCCTTAAACGCCTGCCCTGGCAGGCGCGAGGTTGTGAGTTCAATCCCCGGTGCCGCAAAAAAAAAAATAAAATAAAAAAAATAAATAAATAAAAAATCACAAGTCACTCCTTCATTCTCCTGTTGATGGGCATTTGGACACTTCCTGGTTCTTGGCTATATGAACACAGCTGCTATGAGTCTTTTCATACATGTCTTTTAGTGAACACAAGTTCTCCTTTCTCTTGGGACACACCTAGGAGCGGGTTCTATGGTGTATGTGTGTTTAGTTCAGTGGGCTCCGTCAGTCTTCCCAAGAGGCTGTCACCAGCTTACACTCTTACCAGCAATGAAGAGAGCTCAAGTTGCTTGATGACTCGTGGTACTGTCAGCCTTTTCCACTTCAGCCCCCGATGTGTGTGGCGCCAGCTCACTGGAGCTTTCATTTGTATTTCTCAGATGATCAACAATGCAGAGACCTTTCATACACTCTCTGGCCATTTCTTAGGTTCCACTCTTCTTTTGTTCAAGTTTTCACTCCAATTTTGAAAAGAAATATATATATATATATTTAACTGATTGGTGGGACTTCCACATACAATTTTTCTTAAGTGCTTCCTCTCTGTAGCTTGTGTTTTCATTCCATTAATGTTGTCTTTTAATGAAGAAAACTCTATTTTAATGAAGGTCAACAACAATTTCGTTCTTCTAAATGTTTGTCATGTCCTGTCCAACAATCTTTGGCTTCTCCAATATGATGAAGATTTTCCTTGTATTTTCTTTTACAAACTTTACCAATTTTTTTTCCTCTAATTTGAAATGGGGGTCTTGCTATGTCGTCAGGCTGCTGTTGGACTCATGGGCTCAAGCAAACCTCCCACACCAGTCCCCTGAGGAGGTGGGGCCACAAGCAGGATTCACCATGCCCTGCCTGAGTTTAATGCTTCATAGCGTGTGGTCTGTTTTATGCACTGAGAAGGATGTGTATGATGCAGGTACTGGTTGTGGTTTCTACCAAAATAAATTAGATCAAGTTGGTGAACGACATCATTCATATTTTTGATATCTTTCTTATTTACATTTGCTTGTTCAATTCATTACTTGCAGGTAAGATTAAAATCGCTAAATATGGGGCCAGGGATTTAGCTCAGTGGCCTAAGTGCCTGCCTTGCAGGCACGAGGTTGTGAGTTCAATCCCCAGTACCAAAAAACAAACACAAAAACAAAAACTCTAAATATGGATCCAAATTTGTTTATTCCTCAAAACCTTTAAATTGACCCACTTTTGTTTCACATTTTTGCAAAATATTTTAGTAGATACATACAAATTTAGAATTTCACTTTTAATTGACCTCTTTATCTTTAAAAAAGCCAGCCTTTCTCTTTAGTAATACTCGTTGTCTGAGGTTCTATCTTGATATTAATATAATCATGCCAATATTTTGGGTTTGTGGTCAAAGAGTGTACCCCTTTGTCAACTGTAAAATTTCAACCACTTCTAATAAAAGCCGCATTTCAAAAATCATTCTCCAGGATTTTGCAGGACTGATGTAGATACTTGCTGAAGGATAAACTTATTTTAAAATGTTGTGTTTTCTGAACAGGAGCCTGTTATCACGATGTTTGCACACGTTTTATTCCAGGGGGTGTGGGAACAAGTAGAAGCCCCTTTCCTATTCTTTTAAAGGAAGCTCTGGCAATTCCAAATACCGTCGAACATGTTTTTGAGGCTTCTAAGTAAAAACAGTTAGGAGTCCTTTACAAAAACACGAAGTTGGTGGTAAATGATTTTCCCGATCCTGTGTATTTACTCGGCCCCACAAACAACAGGATCGACAGGTTGGCCAAGACTTCTGAGGGCCCCTCCAAGCCGAACCCCTTCCTGATGCCTCCCTCACCATCTTACTGAAAGGCTGGCAGCCTCGCGGGCGCACAATGCAGCACGCTGCATCCTAGAGCAGTACGCTGACATAGTAGTCTATTTTTCACTGCTGTCCTGAAATTCCTAAGCTAGCATTAGAAACAAAAATTTCTTCAGCTCACAGTTCTCAGGAATCAAGAGCCCACACCTGACAATGGCCTTCCTGCTTGCGAAGTCCCAGGTGGTGCAGGAAGTGGACGGGTGGGTCCCTTCTGTTTGTTCCCCCTTACAAAGCCACAGGGATTCAATCACGGGGTTTGACCTGACCTTATCTCACTCCCACACCTCCCCAGAGCCCCACCTCTGGACACCAGCATTGGATTAACCGCCACCCCTGCCAATATCTCCCCAAGGGGATTACATTTCCACACATGGCCCTAGGAGACAGATGCGAGTTACATCCAAACCATGGGCGCTTGTCACAGAGTTCTTTCCCTGACTGAGCTCAGATCTTCGTCATTATGGTGCTCACATGGCAGTGCTGGAGCTGCTCTCTGGGGCACCTGTACAAAGGAGACCCAGCAGCCCTTTTGAGAGCTGAAAATGTGGCTCTGCCTTCTTTAGTCTCTCTCTTCCCGAGTGAGTGGCTCTAGCTGCTCCTCCCACTGCTCCTGCAGATCACACTGCTTCCGGACCCCTCACCAGATGCTGCCCCCTCCCTGCCCTTTCCAATCTGGGTCACCCACACGTGGCCCTAACACTCTGGGTGAGGCATGGGCAGTCCAGTGCGCAGGAGGACTATCCCCGCTTCTTCTGTCCTCGCTCTGTTAACTCACTCTGCTATTCTCCTGCTACAACTCACTAATTTTATTCACGCTACTTCTGTAACTTTCGCCTGCAAACTCACCAACAGTTTTGGCGGCCACCACTCTGTCTCAGCTAAAACTCCTTCAGGCCTTTGTCCCGCAATGTGAAGTCCAGGTTAGATCTTGGCTGACAGTACTTTAACTTACCTGTTCTTTTCCCCACAAATGAGCATCTGGTTTTGTATCTACCTATTTGGCAATTTAAATGGGGGTAATAATTCTTGCACCATTATCCTTACAAGGTTATTGGGAGAAAGAATTAACAGATATGAAAAGACTTCATAGGACTGCAAGGTTGAGCCAAGCCTGGGCAACACAGTAAGGCACTGTCTCAAAAGGGCAGGGATACACAGTGTGACCCTGCCTCAAAAAAAATAGGGCTGGGAGTTTGGTTTGGTGACTTAAGCACCTGCTTGACAGGTGCGAGGTTGTGAGTTCAATTGCCGGTACCGACAAAACAAAACAAACAAAAAAATGGGGCAGGGATATAGCTCATGCAAAGGTTTTAGGTTTGACCCCCAGTACTGAAAATAAAAGAAATTAGACTGCTCTGTAATCCATAGAGAACATTAAATATATAAGCTATCTCATTCTTTATAGGACTAGGAATCTTTATCTCTTAAAATATCTGACCATTGTAAGACAGTGGTCCATGAAGACCGGAAACATGTGGATATCAATCTTTTTCTCCTGAGATCCCGCAAAGCTGCCCTGGGCCCCAGTCCCTCCCACTTTCCCTTACACCTTTGCTAAGTATGAATTACTCTGATACTCCTGGCCAGTGGGCCCCACCCCTGGGGAAGAGAGTCTCAACCACGCACAAGGAGCTGGGCTCTGGAATGTGGGACTCCGAGTGGAAGGCTTGATTGACACTGTTCCCCCAAACCTCATTTCTGGAAGGTGACTGGGTCATGGGGACCTGCTGTGAGGTGGGGTTCTGAAGGAGTGGTCGGTGGGGGCGTGGCCAGGAAGGTCTCTCTCCTTCCCCCACCCCTCCCTTCGCTCTGCTTCCTGGCCGCCATGACAAGAGCATCTCTCCTCCGCCAGCCCCTTCCGCCATGCTGATCTTCCCTTGGAGCTGCCTGGTCATGCATGGACGGAGACCTCTAAAACTGGGAGCCAAAATAAACCTGGGCTCGATTTGTGGTATTGTGCCTCAGCAATGATGAAACTGACCAAGACAAAGGCCATGTTTGATACTTCTCCGTCAGTCTCCAGGAGAACTCTAAGTTGGAATCAATACAGCCCGTCCCTCCCTGCATGGGAAAAAGTTCTCTTCTTCAGCGTGTGGTGTCCTCTCACAGGGACAGCGTGGGTTGAGAATAGGTCATGCTGTCTTCCCAGTGTGCCCTGGAGGGGGACTAAGTGGCATGCAAGGAATGGAAAACTTACCACGATGGAAGCAAACACTTACGGAACACCCACTGGTTCAGGAACTGCAGCAGGTAGAGAGAGGGCCTTACATCAAAGGGCCATTCTACCCCACCCCCCACTTCCTGTGGCATGTTCTGAAAGTCTGTGTGATATTTTTTTAAAATCAAACAAAACAGAATAAAACCAATCAAAAGAATGAAAGCATTACAGGACTGCAAAACAAGATAACAGGAAATCAACAATGGCTACCATAATGTCTCTTGTTTTCTTTGGAAGTCTTCGAGATGTTTCTGAGTGTCACCACAATTGGGGCCAAGGATTTTATCTGTCTTGCATGGTGTGAAGTGCAGATTTGGAACCAGTAAATTAGAAGGACAGGGAAGCATTTTCTGATAGGTTTCTAGAAAAACTTCCATAGCATGAAGTTTTGCCAACAAGGGATAAGGAAGACTTCTGGGGGTACCAAGAGTTCAGGGTCAGACCACCTTATATCAGGGGTCCCCAGTGGGGACATCCCTTTTAGCCTCAGAACGTGAAAACTAAATAGGGCTATTTTGGCCAAAGTAGAAAGCCATTCACTAGGTCACTAGACAGAGATCGAGTTTCTGTTCTCTTTGCTAGCGGCTCAGAGGCAGATTCTTTCCGAGGCAGTAGGCTGCGTGTTCCTCAGCTTAGTCAATGTGTGACCAACAAATGCCTCCTAGAGACGCTGCTTAAATAGGGTTTATCACGAACACCGAAGCCACAGACCTGTGAACTTCACTGCTGAGAAAGCCCCACTCAATCTCTAAGAAGCTGGAGGGACAGCTCGCCAAGGTCGCCGTGGGTGAGCAGGCAGCCTGTGTCCTTAGATCCTGGTTTTAGTCTCTGTGCTGCCTTCGTGATGCATGTGACACTCGTGCTGTGGTGGACACGGGTGATTGCCTTCGATCTGCATGGGGCCTGCCCAGGTGCGTTCACAAACCGTCTCTTCTGATTTACCCAGGATGGGGAGAGACACAGCCCCCACTCTCCAGTCAACTCTATACTCTTCCAAAGTAAGATTTAGGGACTGGTAAAGTACAACTCCTAATAGCTACCTTAGAGGTGAGTATATAAACACAGGATAAGACTAAAACATCTGTGCACGGTAGCTTTCGAAGCTTTTCTGCATCAACTATTTAATTCTAATTGGACAAAAACACCATAGACCAGGCAGGGTGTAGGTCATGGTCTGCAGGGGACAGATGTGGAAAAGACGCTCAGACGAGACAGATCGCTTCCGGTCTCGGACCTCGGCGTGTGAAGCCGTGGAGTCAGACTGTGACACAGATCCCCAGCTTCCAAGTGCTGACCCCTCCCTGCGGTGGGGGACACTGAGGGGGCACAGGCTGGGGACAGGGTCTGTGCCTCCGCACCCACCTGCTGATCCTGTAGCTTGACTCCGACGACTCTGAAGGTGTTGCTGGCAGTGTTGTGGTAGATGTTGATCCGGCTGAATCCCTGCTGTCCAGGCTTGATCGGTACCCATTTCTTACTGGTGTCATCGTAGACCATCACGGAAGCCCGAGCTTGGCAAATACTCTGTTCACTGCAGAGCAAGAAAACAAAAACGAAAACAAACCTGAAGCATTAGCTGCAGCTAGAGTGGATGGCAGCAGGCTTCGTTCTTTCTGAAACAGAAGCCGGTGCCCACTTGACATAAAGAAGCGTACTGACTGCTGGAACTCCCAGTTTTGTCTATAGAGACCAAGAGGAGTGAAGAGGAAGTTTGGCTCCAAACTTTGAACAGCTTGGAAAAGATTCCCAGCTTTGCCTCCAGGGGAAAAGGCACTTGAACCAGAGAGGAATCATTGCAACTTGCCAACTGTCTACAATGTCCGAGGCATTGCATTAAAATACTATGCTGCACAACCTCAGTAGCTACTTATTACCCACTTTATAGATAAGAAAAGAGTGGCTTGGACACCGGAAAAGATTTACGCACACTCACACAGGTATTTAGCAATGAAATTAGTGATTTCCAATCAGTTTTATATGACTCTAGAGCATGTGACAGAATTTTGTTTGTCGGCAAGATCCAACAAAAGCTCAGTTTATCATAAGGCATTTGCCAAGTGAAGCAAACTCATCCGTTTAGATGATAACAGAAAACCAGGGAAGCAGCAGCAGGGCCTGCAGAGTAAAATGTCTTCACTAAAATTAATACACTAACGCTAGTGCGTATGCAGGGGTGGTATCTCGGAGCCCGCAGGCTCTGCATTCACACACAAGCCCAACCCTGAATGCAGCTCGGCCTCTAGAACATGAGGGTTCCCAAAATTAAGAGTGAGGTGCAGTTGTTAAAGAGAGACCCCGACAGCAGTGCGGGGGTGTGTGGGGGGCTTGTCATCATCTAAAGACAACGACAAACGGGAAAGAAAGTCCAGAGCCCAACCTTTAGGAGCCACGACAAAGCAAGGTGTGTCCAGTGAGTAATCCTAACAACCGCCTTCCGGGGTTGGGCGCTGCACCACCCCGGAGGAGAACCAGAATGGGCCCAACTGGGGCCCCAACTCACTGGAATCAAGGACATCATCCATATCCCCCCCCACCCCCCCACCCCCGTAAGCAAGCTGCTGGCTCTGAGGTCTGGCTAAATTGATGGCAACTAAGGTACATAAAGCAACTAAACACTAGTGTTTTTTCGTAGATTTTGCAGGCCACTGATTGGCACCCTGAATGTCTCTTTGCATGATGACAGTAGGCAATGTTGCAGATACGGGGGACTCTCTTCTGTCTTGTCTTCGAGGACCAATGTGGTTCTCACCATATTGCTTTACTCTGATCGTTATTATTTTTCTCTCTTTTTTCCTTTATTTTATATTGTTTTTATTGATTTTGTTTTGTTTTGTTTTTGGTTCAATTCTACTACACCTGTTGGAATGGTCAGCTAATTTGAAGATAGCAAGGTATGTTATAGTAGCTATTGTACTCACATTATCGATCTTCAAAGTTCTGTACCAGTCCTACTGCTTTGTTTTGATGGACTTTATTCTGTTATGTTCTCTTGTATTTTACTATCTTTAAAAAAAAAAATCCTAACGACAAAGCCAGGCAGCCATGAAAAAGCTAAACTTTGTGTTCGCTTTACCATCTTTAATAAGGCAGGGAACCGAAACACTTGGAAAAGATCCCTACCCCAGCCCTGTGCGTACTGGGTGACGGAAATTGTGCGACTTGGAATCCTGAATATGGCCAGGGCCGCGAGTTCCTGAGGATCCCAGAGGCACTGGCTCAGGCCCTCTGCAGCTCAGACTGTGGATGGTCTAGGGTACAGATGACCATGAACTAACTCTACGTCTGCACTGAGCACCACACAGGCCTTCCCCTCGTTTCGCTTCAGACGAACTCCTGTGCACGCTTCCTGGTTGTTACGTGCCAGGGCCTGATCGAGACCCTGTTCTGAATGCCTGCCTGGCTGCAGAGGGCTGGCCTGGCCACCCAGCTCTGGGCCTGGGCTGAGCGGTCTAAGGTGGGCTGTCGCTGCCCATGTGGGAGCGGGTTGCCAGGGCTCCGGTCTCCAGAGGCGCTGTCTTTCTGCTGCAAGATTAGACACACATCCCACAAACGCTCGAGGGACAGCACCTACTGCTTCTGTGCTCCAGAGCCTGGAGTGCTGTATCTCTGTATTTGTAAATTTGTATTGGTCCGTGTTTTCAGGACGCAATGGTTACAGTCCTTGTGCACACGCTGGAACTCCCTTCCCCTCCCTTTCCCCTCCCCGCTTCTCTTGAGCCCCTTTTCATTCAAGAAACATCTCCCTACTTCCTGTTACCTATTTTTTTCACCCTTTATTTATAATTTGTGTTTTCCAGGTAGGCTCGGGACGGGTGGTTCCTCCCCTGGCTATCTTTGGTTGAAAAGTCTCACAGAAACCAGAGTAGGCTGTGCACGCAGTGGATCAGACTTTGGTTCCAATCAACCCAACATGAACTAATCACAATTGAGTGCAGGGCCAAGGCTTGTCACTGTGCCTGGCGCTCAGTGGCTCGCTGTGATGATGGTTCAGGTATGCCTTCCAGATCCTTCTCCTGGCCTACAGAGCTCCTGGGACGCACGATGGTATCCGTCAACCAGACACAACTTTGTTAAGTCGCACGGACCTGAGTTGGAACCCCAGCTCCCCCACCTGCCAGCATGTGACTGTGAAGCCTTCCTGATGATTCCAGGGCTGGAGGATGGAGACGCCACGAGACAGGGCAATGCCATGAAAGTGCGCCCTTCTGCCGCCCTCAGGAGAACCTGTTTAGGGGGTGGGGCTGAACAATGGTCCCTCACACATGCGTTGAGGCTGTGCATTTCCAGGGACGCTCCCAGCTAGAGATGGGATGTGGAGGACTGCACTGATCCGTTGCTGCCTGGCCAGGGGCCCTTCTGCCAGGGAAGCCTGCCTGTCAGCCTGGCAAGACCCTCTCAGGGTTATGCTGTGGCCTGCGACTGATGCTTCTGCCCATCCTCCTGCCCTTTCTCCTTGGGCAGATCTCATGCCCATATCATGGCCTGAGGCTCTCTCGGCTTCCTCCACTGAGGTCTCCCCAGAAAGTCTTTTGTGTGTAATGTGTCCACATGGTCTCATCATCTGCTTTGTGGGAGACTGAAAATGATGCACTCTGGGTAGTGCAGGTCCCGCGAAGCCAGGAACACGTCTGTGCCAGGCTCTGCCTGCTGTGGGAGCCGGCACACTGCAGGTGCCTAAAGAACGCTCGCTATGTGTTCCCGGAGTTGAGAAGCAGCCTAGATGATCTAATCTTTGCAGGGGTTAAATAACATAGCTCTGATGACAGCACTGAGGCTTTGAATGACACGGAACAGAACTTACTACTCTCCCAAGCGGCCCACTAGTGTGGGCTGTTCTGTGCGATGTTCTACTCACTGCTGTCCAGCGTTACGGGGTGGGGTGCAGGGGGTGGGCAGCCAACGATGATCCACGGGGCACCCAAAATGGGTATCTTGGCTTTTCCCTAAACTATGCACACAACAAAGCTACCAGTCCCCTTGCCACTCCCGGAAGCCTTTCTACTGAGGCCCTGATTTGTCACATTCAGTTCCGGCGCTGGGTCCTATGAGCGGACATGGTTTTTCAGCCTTAGTTCGGCAAACACAGATGCCAGGGAGTCAACCTATGTTTGGACAAGAACCAGAGGAGTGGGTCGGTTCAGGCTTGCAGGGGGCTCCCAGCTTGTCAGGAAGTCAGACACACAACTACAGAACTCATACCCAGGAGGGACGATGGGAGACCTGCTGAAGAAAATGCTGTGTGGGTTTAAAGGCAAAGACGTTCAACCCCGAGACGAACACAGGAGGCGGATGTGGGGTTCTGGGGAGGAGGCAGCAGCCTGGGCAGAGGTGGGGACCACGAGGTACGCAGACTTGCAGGCCCTTGCAGGATGAGGCGAGCTGGGGGTAGCACACATGCCTTTCAGTGGTGTCAGGAACAGAGACCTGTAATAAAATACTTCATACCGGCCGGCCGCCTATGAGGTGCTTAAACACCAACCACTATTTTAGTGAATGCAGGAATAGCCACAGGTTCCTTTTTTGGGGGGTGTTGTTTTTAACACTAGGTTCAAATTAAATTTGTGGTTAACCAAAACCCCTAGAGCTTTCTCCCTCCTGTTTGAATAGTGTGTTTGTCTCTGCTTATTTGATAGCCACGAATGAAATGTAAATGCAATAAAATACACATTTACACTCCATGATTTGTCTTGCTAACTTGGGCTTGTGATCCCTTTAGATTTTTTTCTTTGTTTTAATAAAATATGCATTGCTATCTGGCTTGGCCGCTTTCTCCGAGTTCTGTACATACAAATGACTTCTCAATGTCATCACTTGAACAAATACTCAAACTCTGAACTACATGCACGCTCAACGGGCATCGTAAGCTCATGTCCAAGTCAGTCATCCTTTGAGGAAATCTGATAGTTTCTCCTTAAAAATACTACTTGCTGCATAAATTCATGAATGAGCTACTTTAAAAAACACATCCATAAGACATTCTCTTCGCCGAATCAGAAAGACTGCTGCTACTTCCTTCCCAACAGTTCCTGTGTAACTCAGGCTGGCGCCCATGTCCCTGCTCTCGTGAAGGCTATGAAGCAGGAAAGGAAAGGTAAGGTTGAGTCCTCTAAGGTCCTGATCTATAGTCTAATTTTTGTTTTTATTTTATCTTTCCTTAAAATATATTAGTACTTATTAATTTAAAAATGTATTTGGTTTCAATGAGTTTTCCATACATGCATATAACACTTGATCATATCTATCCTCTTTCTCTCTCTCTCCCTTCTCTCTCTTTTTCTCTCTCTTCCTCTCTCTCTCCATCATCCACTGATGGACACCTAGGCCAGTTCCACACCTTGGCTACAGTGAATTGTGCCAATACAATACACATGTGTATGCAGGGAACCCTATAGTATGCTAATTCCTCTGGGTATACAGCAAGAGGTACTATAGCTGGGTCATACAGTAGTTCCCACCTTTAGTTTTCTGAGAAACCTCCATACTATTCCATAGTGTCTGTACTGGTTTCCATTCCCACCAGCAGAGTGGAAGAGTTCCTTTTCCCTCACAGCCTCACCAACACTTATTTATGTATGTACGTATGTATCCTTGGCAGCACGAGTTTCCTTCATTTGACCAAAATGACCAAGTGGCTTGTGTGTGGGTACTGGGGGGAGACCAGTCACTGGCAGGGACTGGCTGGTTGACTACGTCGCTGAACATCAGGCTGATGGACGCTTTTCCCCAGGGGCTCCTGGGCTCCTCTCTGGGGAGAAAGCTCTCTCAGAACAAAGGCTGCCTAATTCTGTGTCTTCTCGGGCTTTTGGACAGGTATTTGTTCACCTGAAAAAATTCCAGACTCTGGTTTGTCTCCCCTGGCACCGATACAAACCCCTCAGAAGGCTCCAGACTGAACTTTGGTCAGCTTGGAGAAGAGACATGGGCCACCCTGGACCTTGGCCTCCTCAGCTGTACTTGACCTTCTGTCACCCCAGAAGTCCCCAGAACGGGGAGTACTCATGGCTGTGGCAGGAGCCCAGCACCAGGCCAGGTGTGCCAGGGAAGAAGGGGGAAGCCGAAGTCTCTGTCCTTCGGCTTCCGACCATAGACCACATTTGAGTATCTGTTGAAATCTCTCACTTCAAAGGAGCAAAGACAAAACACACCCCACACTTGCCGCACACAACCGTGAAAGCTGATTATGGATATTGCCGGCCTCCAAGTATGAAATCACTGATGCATTTGGAGATAAGATGCTCGCATGACACCAGCGGCCTGCGGCTGGCCTTCGAACTTTGGCCTCACACTGTCTGGTCCTTCTGGAAAGCTGCGGACCCCAGGTGCTCCAGGGCCAGACTCTGCTGCCCCTGCATGGTCTTTGCGTTTCTCCTGGTCTGAACCGGACACCCCATCTTAGCCCTGCTCCTGCCCATGCACGGCTGGCTTCGCATCCCTTCCCACCTTAGCAAGGTCTCTTACGGCACTTGCTGCAAAAACTTGAAGAGTGCGAGCCCATAAGTAGGGACAGGCAGATATCCGCAGTGGTGCAGGTCTCACACAGAGGCCTGCTGGAAAACAGCGCTCCAGGCTCAGCCTGGGGACGCGTGGGACCTGGAGCCATCAGGGAAGAGCCTGGCTCCTGCCACACGTGTTGGCTTCTGCCTGTGCCACAGCACTTGGCCCTGCTCCTCAGCATCTGTCCCGGCAGACCGTGAGGCTCCCGGGGCTGGGGACTCTGCTGTCTTCCCCTTGGTAAACAGTGGCCTCTGTGCCGTGGACACTCAGAATTGAACAAGTGCCTCTAGGGCTGTGGGGAAAAGTGCAGTCCTGATCGGGTGCTTGTGTGAACATTCCATTCACCATCTACCCCGCTTCTCAGAGAGCACTGCCAGCCAACAGCACCTGCACAGGTTACTGTCAGGGCTCCCCGTCTCACCGAGGGCGGGGACGGGGTCTCGGGAAACCACAGCTCTGACGGTGGCCTACTGCGCAGGCCGACACTGCCAGGCATCTTGGTTTGGGCAGAGGCTGGCCACAGGTCGAGTCCTGGGGCTTCTGGGAAAATGCAGACTGCCCTCCTCTGTGGTCCGTAGGCCAAAAGCCCAGTGACTTGGCTTTTACTGCAAAGAAGAGGACCAAGGGCCCCCTCTCAGAATTTGCACAGTGGTCCCGCTCAGCTCCAATTCCCTAACTTGGAGGCTTCCTTTGGACACCACGACTCTGTCTTGGGGGCTCGATTTGGCCGGAAATCAGCATTTTCCCATCGCTGAGTGGCTTCCTAGGAAAGAACATTGAGCATCGGAACCGGGATGCTCCCAGGCACACCGGGCAGAGGTGGCTGCCCTCTCGGGATCTCCGTTTTTCTTTTCTCTCTCCCCATGGTAGCTGCGCTACCACAGGGGACACAGCTACAGAAAGCCCTGGGAGCCGACAGCTCATCCTGCCATGCCTCCCTTCCAGCTCTCTGCTCTCCAGCAAGCTGCTGTGCTCTCTCTCCCCACTTCTGGACCACTCCTCCCGTCTCCACAGCACCTGGCTTCTGTCCCCACACCACACCAAATGACTCTGAAGATGTGCTGGGCTCTCAGATCACTTGTCCCCTCCTAGGGACTCCACTTACCTTCCTCTCCCGCCTCCTCTGCAGATTTCTGCCTGCTCACTTATCAAGGGTTCTTAAGTTGGGGCCAAGCTTTAAAACATCTAAGAGTCCTCTGAAATAATCTGCAAAAGGCAGTGAACAAACCTGGGCAACAGGTCTTTTCTGTGCCCTCAACGGGGTCCCTGCTCCAATATGCATTTGAAAGTCACCTTCAATCTTGGGCTTTCTCAAATGTGAAGTTCTTAGAACGTCTTCCCTCCTCACTCTCTGCCCATGGTTCTCTGTGTGCACTGTAAGAACCAGCCAAGGTGTTTATTAAAATCTAAACTCTCAGAACCCTGGGTGCCTCTATTGTGATACAATATTTTTTTTTTTGAGACAGGGTCTCGCCATGTAGTCCAGGCTAGCCTTGAACTCAGTAGGCAGCCCAGGCTGGCCTCATGGCCATCCTCCTGCCTCAGCTTTCCAAGCCCGGCATCACTGGTGTGCACCACCATGCATAACTGGGACACACAGTCACGCAGATTCTGATGCAAACAGTCCATGAGGTAATCCTGAGAAGCAGTGGCTTTCAAATCTCTTCCTGAGCTTGTTCGCCCGCCTATGGCCATGTTTTACATGATCAATGTGCTGATAAACTCTATGTCGACACACTCCGATTGCTCCCTCTCCCTTCTAAGCTATGCAACCCTATTTCCAGCTACCGGATGTGTGTAGTTCAGATATCTCAAAACTCAATTTGCCCTAACAGAAAACCTCATTTTCACAGCTTCCTATTTCAGGAAATGGTAACAACACATAGCCAAAGCCACATGGGAAATCTGAAATACACCAGATACTAATTCTTCTGTGCCTCCCCAGCAGGCCATCTTCAGCTTCTCAAACACTCTTCAGGTCTGCTGCTGTCTCTCCCTCCTCGTCGCTAGTGGCCTCACCTTTGTTATTCCTCATCGAGATCACAACAGTCTTCTGGTGGCTTCTCCTGCCCTCCGGGCTCAAGTCTCATGACCTCCAATTTACGTTTCACAGCGTCACCAAAAAGACCTTCCTCAAATGCAAGTTGGACTCCACTTCGGCCCTCACTGGGAACTCTGCCACTTCTGGGCTACTATGACCCGAGATTGAGTCTCTAATTTCTCCGTTCCTCATCTCCTCAATCTGTGTGCCATCTTCCCTTCGCCCATCCACACCTCTCTTTCCTTATCTTCCTTGGAGGCTGTCTGGAGAACTAAAAGACTGAGCAGATGGCAGCACTCGGATCCCAGCTGTGCAGTGTGTGTCACTACCACGCTGCGTTCTGGCCTTGGCTGGGTGTCCACGGCTGACCCCGACCCGGGCTTAGTCTTGTGGAAACATGCACAGGCCTGAATGCATCCTCCTGCTGGCTGTGGCCTCTCTGCCTTAGCTCATGTTGTGCCTTCTGCCTAGGAAGCTTTTTCCACCCCAGCCTTATCTGTGGACTTCAATGTTTTTTGTTTTTTTTTGTATTGTGGATTAAACCCACAGGTGTTCTGCCAGTGAACTACATCCCCAGTCCTCTAAAAGTTTTATTTTGATACAGGGTCTTGCTAAGTTGCCTAGGCTGGTCTTGAGTCTGCGGCTCTCTTGCTTCAGCCTCCAGAGTAGCTGGATGTGAGCTGCCATACCCACTTGGTTCTCTCTTTTAGAAAGCCTTTGTTGAAGCCCCAGATGAAGCCAGAAAGCCCTTCTCTGAGCCCCAGTATTACCACCCAGCCCACCAACCTGACAGCCCTTCCTAAAAGCACTGCAGTGATCGTCTACTTTAGGTCCCTCTGCTCCAGGGCTGGGCAACTTCATCCAGACATTTCAACCTGTCCCAAGTGCTGATCAGAAGGGTTTAGGCTGCAGTTCCTGTCCCAGCAGTTTGCCTTTGGAGGTCCAGGCCCACAGGCAGACTCCTGGGCTGGTCCCAGGGAACTTCCTGCCCCAAAGCCTATCAGAAATCTGGGTTTGGCAGTAAAAGTACCTTGTGACATCTGGGCCAATTAAAATGACTTTGCTGGTATTATCCAAGTAATTAGGGTGAAAGATTTTCCCAAAATGCTTTTCTCACTCCTAGAGGTTTGAACCTTTTCTCTAAAGCTCAGGTAAAGTGTCACCACCTGCAGAGAGCGCATCCACCCATTCCTGTTAATTCACCGGCTGTGAGAGTGAGGCAGCCTGCTTTGAATGTGACACATCTCCACCCTGAAGATTACGGCCCTTTAAGGAAAACAGACAATTGCAAAATGACTAGGGAAGGGTGCCACCAGGAGGAAAGCTGTCGGGTATCTTGGGAGTTCTTAGCCATAAATCAGAGCTAATAAAAATACCAGTCTTCGGCAGTGATTAAGACGTAAGTTCACCTGCAGGTGCCAAAACCTGCTTGGAGCAGACCGTGAGCACAGCAGGTGTGTCTCTGCCCGACTGCACCCCAAGAGCCTCTGTGCTATCGGCTGCTATTTAGATCTTCACTCCCAAGGCAGTGGCTTCTTGAGGTCTGGCTGTGTCTGAGGCATCAGATCCCCTGACACAGGCCTGGGGTTAGTGCTTGGCAAAGAACGGACACACCGGCGAGATCCAAAGCCAAGCAGGAGCAGAGCCAGGCGGTGGGGCAGTGGTGAAGCCTGCCTTGCTTGTTGCAGCATGCGCACAACAAGACCAACCTTTTACAGCCCGCTGGGAAGGCAGCTGCTTTTCCCCTGCCAAGGCCAGGAGCCACAGGGACAGGAAACACCTGTGACCAGGTGCAGTCTCTCGACGCACATCATCTGCTAGTTCCGGGAACCGCTTGCTGGTCAGAGCCTGCAAGCTTGTGCAGGAACTCAAAGCAGCTGCCAAGAGGTGCTTATTCCATGAATTCCCAGTTCACCTTTAGTGACTTGTTGGATTCTCCCACGTCCACCAGCTCCGCTCCCACCCTCCACGCTGTCTGCCTTCCTCTGGAAATGTCCTGCGGGCTCCGCCGCCACGGGGCCGGCTCAGTTCGGGTCTCCACCGCTCCTCTTCCGACCCCTGGCTTTCCCCGGTGAGGGAGGGAGCGAGGGTGGGGGTGGATGGAGCTGCTACAGAAGGTCCAGCTGGCTGGTGTCAGAAAGCAAGGCCCAGGTAGTTAATGAGTTCTGTGCTGCACAGGCCGTGTGTGCGTGTGCGTGCATGCGCGCATGCATGTACACAGCTCCCTGGTCTGGGGGAAGGAGGGCTGCAGCTCTGTAAAATAAGGGGAATGGTCTGCTGTGCTACCTCTGACATTCGCTCTGGACTGGATAAGCCAGGAGACACACAATGCAGCAATTTCCAAACACGATTAGCACCAGATACTATCGGCCCGAGTGGACAGCCAGCCTCACGCAGGCCGCACTTCGGGTGTGACGCCGCTCTCTCTTGCACACACAGGCAGCCGTCTTTACCTCGTGTTCTGCCGATCCCCAAGGAGGACAAGGGGTCCTGTCTCCATGGAGCGTCCCAGGTCCCCGGGGGGTGCTGGGCCACCCCCGACCTCCCTGTGGGGAATCTTCATTCCGGGTCTTTGAGCCCTGTGCGTCCCTCTGACGGTCAACACCTGTCACTTCTGGGGTGGGGACGGGGGTCACTGATAGCCACCAACAGTACGCTGACAGACATGTCCCCTGGGCCCTCCTGCCTTGTACCTACCACTCCAACCCTTCGGGCCACTGTCCGAGGCAGTGTATTTCTCTCATCAGTGAGAACATGAACCCCGTGGGACAGGTTGCTTTGTTTCTTTCTTTTTAAAGTGTGATTCATTTCTGTAGCTTCAGGAGCTGGGACCCAGTGATCTCCCAGGAAACAGCCGGTAAGTGCTTGCTTTTAAATTCGCTGAGTTTGCTGAGTGTTCTATTTCTTGGCCCTTGAAGATTTTGGGGAAGGGTGCAGGAAGGGGCTGCGGAAAAGGGACCGTGACTCTCGTGAGCTCTAAACACCCCTGTTTTCCTTCTCTTTTCCTGCACTCAAAAAATAAAAGGAAAACACCCCACTTACTGAGAAATGTATCTCTATGCCTACAGTACTTAAAAGAAACTCAACCATCCGTTGGTCCCAAGATGTGGTCTCTGTCCCCAGGTGGGAGGCACAGGTGCACGAGCACAGTCCATACTGCCACGAAGCCCTGCATCTGAGGGGTGTGTGAGGTGCCGCAGGGCAGAGGAGCACACGTTTAATTCTGCACAGGGGCTCCTGGGGGGTCCCCTGAGGGAGAAGCCAGATTTTCCAGGAAGAGAAGAGGGAGTGAATCACTTGGGGCACAGGTAGAGTGGGGCGATAGAGTAGCATCTCCTTGGTCACGCCACGGCCACGTCCCTTCCCAGCGTCTACTCCGGGGATGAGGGAAAAGCTGTCCCACGCCACATTCCGATTCTGTGACTCAGAAATCTGCAGTCACAGGCACAGCAAGGAGCCGACAAGCATCCCAGGGCAGCGGTTTTTAGATAACGAGATGGGCACAAGGAGGGGCGCCTCACTCTGCCTCCATGGCCAACAGGGGCATGCCTGTGCCAGGCAGACCGTCCTTCCTGCCGCGCCTGGGGCTCCTTTTGATCTTTCTGTAGTGCTGGGGATTGAGCCATGGCTGCTCTACACTGAGCTGCGTCTCTGCCCCCTTCCTTTTTCATTCTGAGGCAGGGCCTTGCTAAGTTACCCAAGCTGAGCTCAGCTCAAACTTACACTCTTTCTGCCTCCACCTCCCCAGCAGCTGGGATTACCAGTGTGGGTCACAGGCCCGCTACTCTACTCAGCAAAGCAGGAAACCACAACCCCAGTCTTCTCTTATTATTCTGAAGCCGTTTCCCTTCCAGCTTTCTATTTTGAAATTAAAAAACCTATAGAAATCTACAATGTCCATTTCATCTAAATTTGCCCAGGTTAGCATCTTGCCACCTGTGAGTTATCTCTTTTTTTCCTGAATTA
Source organism: Dasyprocta punctata (assembly GCA_004363535.1). NCBI lineage: Eukaryota > Metazoa > Chordata > Mammalia > Rodentia > Dasyproctidae > Dasyprocta > Dasyprocta punctata. Next base: position 68,508 of record RJWM01003892.1, on the reverse strand, counting down.
TTCGAGAGTAAGTTGCAGGCATGATACTTCAGTCCTAGGCTCCTGACCATACATTTCTTTAAAATAAGGACATTCTAGCTGGAGATGTGGTTAGTGGTAGAGTACCTGCTAGAATGTGTAAGGCCCTGGGTTTGAGTTCTAGCACCATACATACACAAAAATAAATTTAAAAAATTAACCGTTTCAAATAAGAAAAGAATAAAAAAGGGCTGGGGATATAGATCTATATGAAGACTTTGGGTTCAATCCCAAGAACTGAAAAAAATATATATATATATTCTGATATATAATGTAAATGTCATTATTACAGCAAAGAAAATCAGTAATTTCTGAATAAATCTAATACAGAGTCCACACCAAGTTACTCGCTTTTCCTGTACTGCATGTGGTTGGGTTGACTGCTTATTCTTTGGCTAGGATGTTAGGCTGTTTTTCTCTACTGATAATGACTGTTTTGGAGAAGATCTGAAACCTCCTGTCTGGTAGGCCATCCCCATCCTGGGCTGTTTCTGATTAACTTCAGGAAGAACACTACCCCAGCAACAGCAGGTGCCTACCCTGTCACAGCTGGTTGGACGTAACCTCAGGTGCCTTTGATTTGAGAGGCAAGGGCTGGCAAGGGGAGCTCACCAGACCTGCCACAGACATCTCCCCACTGGAAATTTGTGAATCACCCAAAGGGCGACTTTTTGTTTGGTTGTGGTAATAGCGGGGAGTACACCCAGGGTCTTTGCACTGAGCTACATTCCCAGACATTCTGAGTATTTATCTTGAGGCAGGGTCTCACCAAGTTCTCCAGGCTGGGCTCGCCCTTGTGATCTCCCTGCCCCAGCCTACCAAGTCACTGGCATGACAGGTGTATGGTGCCATGCCTGGTTCTACAGGGTGACTTCTAACACTTCTTCATAAATTTTGATGTGTGCCTGTGTCTGCACATGATCACTGTGGAGGTGGATCAGGTCTCAGCACAGCCTGGGCACAGCTGAGGGAGGTGGCTTGGTCATCTCCGAGGGTACACGAGCAGCTGGGGATGAGCCTGGCTCCACCTGGCCAGCATCCTTGATCCTCAGTGTGGCCACTGGGCTCAGTTCAGCCACCACTGGGGAAGTGTGTACTATTTACCCAGCATGCGCCCAGAGGGAAAGGAGAGGGCTCTGCTAATCTGGGAGGGGACATCTGGGACAAACAGCTACTGACGGAGATATGCACCGGGCGCTACAGGAGGGCAAGGTCTCATGTACCTCTCAGGGTACTAACAGTGCAGAATGACAGACACACCTTAAAATCAGATTCCCAGGCCCTCTAACCTTGACTGCAATTTTAGGCACACTCTGTGGAGAAGCTACCGCTAGGAAAACTGATCCCCAGAGCACTCGAGACCTGGCTCCGGAGCCCAGCTCTGCCGAGTCATTCTGGTGTGATGCTTCTGAACCTTGTTCTGGGGGCAAAGCTTACAGTGCCTCAGAGGATGAATACGAGGACTACACACAACACAGATAAAGCAACTAACGTAACAGTTCACATCAGCGCCCACAGAAGGGGAGTTGTGCCCCCTTTCTCTTCTGTGGGCTCAGCAAAGCCTCCCAAGGTCAAGCTGCCTCCATTCCCGTCACTGCCAGCCACGAGCCACTCGGCGGCCAGGGGCATCTCCGCAGGGCCCCCCAGAAGTCTCTCCCTTGGCTGAGAGCCCTGCACAGGCTCCTCCACCCTCCTTCCTGTGCTCAGCCGCTATTCTGTCTCTGACCCTTGAGCCTGCCGAGGTGCTCCCATCACAGGACACTCGCTGTCCCTCTCTGCCCCCACTGCCTGATGTTTCTGTCTCCAGAGTGTTACACAGCTGCCTCATGTCCCCTCGGGGGTCACAAAGTGACCGTGTCCACTACAGGACCACCAAGGCAGCAGTCCAGCCGTTCTCCCCTCCATCACTCTACGTGGCCTTTCCACAGCTCTTGCCAGGTTTCTCGAGTAGCTCTGAGAGGCCAAGCCCGCCCACCTGGCCTGCTGTGCCCACCCAGCACCCAGGGCACCCTTGGGTCCCAGGGCCACCTGCTTGGTCCCTTTTTACAAAACTCTTCCCTGTCCTTTAGAGTTCACCCGAGAGCACACTTTTTCCCTGACAGCCCAGCTTCTCGACTCCTGCTGTTCCTCCCGCCATCACTTCCTGTCTCTGCATGGCCCTCACTTCCCGTGCACGTCCCGAGGCCAGAGGCCGGCTCTCGCCACACGTGCCGGAGCCAGAGGGCAGTGTCGGCAGCCAGGAGACTGAGTCCCAGGCCTGGGTCTGTCACTCCGGGCCTGCATTTCTTGGCAAGTTCCACTCTCCTCTTTGTCTCAGTTTCTTCCTCTATGAAACAGAAGTGTGCCTGTGAACAACCCCCGTGAAGGAGCCCCGGAAACACGTCCCACTGGTGTGCAAGGCCTTCGCAGGGCACGGGGCAGCAGATGCATAAGAAAGGCTGTGCCTGGACCGCCTCTGCCCATTAAAAGCACATTCTCCAGCTAAAGCCAGCCAGCGCGGGCATCCTGTCTGGAAGGCCTGTCTCCCAAGGCTACTTGCCAGCATTACTGGTGTAGCGGTATCAAGCAGCAGTCCCCTACCAGGGCTACAGAAGCCACTGGGGGAAGACACCGGATTCAGCTCCCTCGTCCAGCCCGTTCTTCTTCCTAGCACCATTTAGTGTCCCTGTGCTGCCTGCTGTCCCCTCCCCTCTGCTCCCCTTTATGAAGAGGACCTCTAAATCCCTGGGCTCCCCAGGCGCTCACTTGTCCTTCCTGTGATGCCCCATGCAGGACAGGGAATCTCTATGCCACTTTCTTCTCTTAGCCTGGCTCTCGTCAGCTTCTCTTCAAGACCTACTCACGGAGCCTGTGGAGGGGAGGGAGCTCCGTCACCCCTGCCTTGCTCCCTGGGGCAGCGTCCTGGGAGTTAAATGAAGTGACACAGGTTCCAGCTCCCGCCTCGGGCAGGTGCTCAGAAGATGGTTCTCAGTTGACGGGTGGCAGAGGCGGGCAGAGTGGAGGCTTCTCCTTGGCAGGAAGTCCTCTGCAGGCCACCACAGACCCCAGGGTCACTCAGATCAGCAGGAAGAGCGGCTGCTCCCGTGGTGCCGGGTGGTGGACCCGTTTGCACAGACAAGCGCCAACGGCCTTGCCAAGGAGGGCGGCACCAGAAGGATGGGGCTTTTGTCTTGGCCTGGCCACACCCTACAGACAAGCTGTGTCCCGAAGCTGGACCTCGGGAGAGGGACTACATCAGCTGTTTCAGACTTCAGCATCCTCATCCTCATCCCTCACAACGCGTCTTTTCCCGCAGTGAAACGCGCGGGAGGATAACAACGCGGCCCAGCAGCAGGGTTAGTACAGCGTCGCTGACCCAGAGTCCACTGTGGCCAGGGCCCACCGGGCTTTCCAGATGGACACTTTGCAGAATTCTAAATTTTTCTTTTACTGGGTATCGGGAATCGAACTCAGGACCCTGCACTTTCCAGGCAGGCGCTGTGCCACTGAGCAACATCCCTGGCGATTGCTAAATTTTCAAAGGCCTTTACCTAAAACGCTGTGCTTCCCCTTCGTTTGCTTCTCGTACTATTTTCTGCCATCAGTGACTGGCAGGGCAGAGTAAGTTGCCTAAACATCTCACAGCACCGTTCACAGTTGAAAACGTCACCCTTCGGCACGGGGAGCCTTCTGTCTTCCACAGCCCCCCACCCTTCCACTTTCCTTTGTGGCTAACGGAAAATGACTAAATCGATAGAAAACTGGCTGCAAAGGAGCAGGAATAAAGCCACCAGCATACAGAACGCCACCAGCAGGGTCTTCCCTGGCCCGGCAGGGCTCTGCATACTCCCTTGCCCCGTCCCTGGCGTCACTCTGGGAAGCGTGTCCAGGAGCTGCATGGCACCCTGAGAGAAGTGTGGCGGGGTACGGAGGGAGCCCCACCGTGTCAGAGCTTTGCGCCCTCGGACCCCTGCAGGAGCACAGCGTCTTCCTGGCCCGTCCAAGAAGGGGAGCAGCCTTGAGGAAGAAAACTAGTGAAGCGACTTGGAAGGACGTAATTTCAAAAGCGAGGGATTAATAGTTTATGCCAAGGCACAAAGCTGGAAGGTATGAAATCGAATCAAAGCTCCACTTCCTGGAGGAGAAAACTCTGCCCTTTCACCTACGACCTTCGCGGAGTCACAGGGCAGGGCATGGCCCTGTCCGAACTGTGGTCCTGCCTTTAGGAAGCGCGGGCACAAGGCAGAGGCCTGAGGGTTAGAGCGCCGGCTGCTCTAACTCAGGGACGGGGAGCCAGGCCTCATCCCTCAGAGCTCAGCACGCTCCCCCTGCGCTCCCAGGCAGGAGACTAAGTTCTGAGTAAGTCCTTAGGGCTCAGGAGCCATTCCGGGTAGCAGACATCAAGAGACAGAGGTCTGGGAATGGAAAGGCCAGTAGATGAGGAGGGAGGGCACTAACTTTACACACAACCTCGGGTAGGTCCCTTGCCCCTAGGTCCTGGATATTCCGGGGAGTCTACGGTGGCTTCACCAGTGAGATTTCCCCTCCTGACAGTCCCCTGTCCCCTTGGGGGTGCCAGTACTCACCACATGGCCATGGTTGGAAGGCTGCAGTGTAGGGCACCCTCAGAGGTGAGTCCTGTGTGCCCCCGGGCTACACGGGTCAGGGACTACAGACTCCAAACGCAGTGACTTGATTTTTAGACTTTACTTAAAACCAAACAGGAAAAGGAAGCTGAACTAGAGACAAAGGGGAAACAAACCCCAGTCAAAAACTGAAACCTAGGTAGAAAATAGAGGAAACAAGAAACCAGCGGGGCAGGGTCCCAGCAGTGTGGGTGGCTGGAAGCGGCGGTGCAGGCCCCACAGCCCCGAGGCTGCACCCTCAACTCAGAGCTTCCTGTGAGGGCAGAGGGCCGGAGGGGGACCAGGTCCTGTGTGGTGCTGGCTCCACCAGCGAGCAGCAGCCATACGGGCTCCTGGAGTCAGAGGCACCTAGGGGTCTGGACCTAGGCTGTCCACCTGCCATGGGCAGAGCATGGCCCCCGGTCCCCGGCAGAGGCTGCTCCAACAGCTGGTCCCTAGAGAGCCTGGGGCTGCAGGGTGAGGCTTTAATAGCTGCTAAGGCCTTCATACTGGACTCTGGAGTAAAACCTCATTTCTACTTGGGGCTAAAATTAAGAGGTTGGAGGTGCTACGCTTCCCTGTGAGCTCTAGAGAGGCCCCTGCTTCTACACCTGGCCTGCATTCCTTGGCCCGCGGTTCCTCCCCTGTCTTCAAAGTGCGCACTGCGTCTCTGACCTTTTTCAGGGGTGGCGTCTCCTCTGACCACAGCTGGGGCAGGCTTGCTGCTTTTTAAGGACCTGTGGGGTCAGATCGGGCCCTCTGAAGAATCCAGGATAACTGCCTCAAGGTGCCTTTGGGCTGAGGAGGCAAAGTCCACGGAGTCTGGAGAGTAGGGTGAGCCACTGGCATCCCTCCACCTCCTGCAAACCCTTTTCCTGTCCTCCTCTCCGAACTTTAGTATTTAAAGAGTATATCTTGTAGACAGGAAATGATTGAGTCTTGCATTTTCTCCCAGCCTGACAACTTCTATTTTTTTAAATTGGAATGTTTAGCCCATTTATATTTAACTTACTGATTTAGTTCTACTATTTTGGTGTTTTGTTTGTCTCATCTGTTTTTAGTTCCCTTGTTGCCTCTTTCCTCAATTCTTTGGGTAAGCTAAATGCTTTTTAGAATTCCATTTCTCTACTGCTGATTTAGCTATACTTCTTTATTTTTTGGAGGTCTCTCTAGTGATTGCAATATATGTCCTTAAGCTTTTTTTTCTCCTTTTCCCTGTTCTGGGAAGTTGAAGCCAGGGAGCTGAACCCAGGGTGTTGCTCCTGCTAGATGAACGCTCCAGCACTAAGCTACACACGCAGTCCCTACACCCCTAATTTTATACAATATACTTAGAGTAGTACTGTACCACTTCTTGTAAAATGTAAGAACTTTGTAACTATGTCATTTTATCCTCCACTCCCGTGCTTTACAACGTAGCCATCCTCAACGCTGCATTCGCATAACCCAGTGTTACACATTTGAGTTTCAGATGGTCATATAGAAAAAATATATGTGGGTGTTACAGAAGCATGGTTAAATTGTATGTCTTAGAAAAACACAAATAAAAATTTACCGTAGCTATTTCTTTATATTTAGAAAATAGTCCTTTATATTTACCCATATATATCTATTTCCTGGTACTTTCTATCCCTTCCTGGAGTTTCCTGGTATCATTTTTCTTTAGCCTGAAGAACTTCCTTCAGCATTTCTTATCAGGAGGTATGCTGGCAATAATTATCTTAGTTTTACCTGACAAATACCTTTATTTTGTCTTCATGCCTGAAGCGATTCTCTCTGATAGTGAATTCTGATATTTCTTTCAGTACTTCAAGGATGCTATTCTGCCATCTTCTGGCATCTGTGGTATCTGAGAAAGTGGCCAGCACCTGTGTAGGATGTAGATAATGCATTTTTTTCCTTTGCTTATTTATTTATTTATTTATTTATGTATTTATTTTTGGTACCAGGGATTGAACTCACAACCTCACGACTGCCATGCAGGCACTTATGCCATTGAGCTAAATCCCCAGTCCTATTTTTTTGAGACAGGGTCTCACTGTGCAGTTCAGGCTGGCCTTGAACTCACTTTGTAGTCCAGGCTGGTCTCAAACTCTCAACAATCCTCCTGCCTCAGCCTCCCAAGTGCTGGGATTAAAGGCGTGAGCCACCACACCCAGCTCCCTCTGCTCATTTAAAACATTTCCTCTTTTTTTATTTTTTATTTTTGGTCATTAGCAGTGTGACTGTGGTGGCTTAGACATGGTCCTCCTAGTATCCAGCTGTGCTAGAGGTTCATTAAGATTCTTGGATATGTGAATTAAGATTTGAAAAACCAAATCTAGAAACTCTGTGGGTCATTATTTCTTCAAATATTTTTCTTCTGCTCCATTTTCTTCTCCTCTCCCTCTGCATTCCGCATGGACTTGGCTTATCATGCGCTGCTTCCCTTGACAGCCAGTCCTGCGTTCTTTTCAGGGTCTGTAAGTGGCAGGGATTTAACTTTAGAACACTGCAGATATTTCTCGCTTTGCATATTCTGTTCACCTTCCAAGCTGTGTTTGTCAAGAGAGTGATCTTCAGCAGGACTCCGGCATGGTCCGAGTGGAGGTGGATTATGGTTATTAAGGTACCAAAGGATCTTTTGTGTCATTTCCTGACGATGGTAGCTACGTGTAAACACCTTCACCGTGAGAAAGTGTCTTTCAGTTTCGTCCCTCGCTTCTACCCTTCACCTGCTACTCCTGTCTTTTACTGGTTTCGCTAACTAGGTAGCAAGAGCCAACCTCCTGGGAGCAACCTTTTCCGTCTGTCATCTAACTGCACCACAGCACTTCAGGAGATTGTGAGAAGGAGCAAAGGAGAAGAAAGGTTTCTGACCGAGACACTGCCCTTGCTTCATGCTGCATGTCCTTGGGCATTCACGTCCCGGCTCTCACGCCTGGCTTCCTCATCCATTTGCTAATAGCAATGGCCTCAGTAAAAACCATAGACTGCAGGTCCAGATGAGAGCAAATGTGGGGAGAGATATAACAGGAGCTGTTTGCACTGGACAAGCAAGGTAGTGAGGAAGACAAGTGTCCTTTAAGTAGCACCTCATACTGTGATACCTTGAATTGAGTTCAGCACCTAGTACACTGTGCAGGATGTAGTGGGTGTGAGGTAAGTGGCGACTGCATGAATGAACACACGAATGAGCGAATGAGGAGACAGGGCACCAAAACTTATAATCCTAAGGCATTTGGCTGTGCATCTTCCACACAGCAAATGCTCAACAAACCACAACAGCCCTGGCTTGAGTTGGAAGAGGTACTTTCCACGTGCCTAGACTCCTCCTGAAAGCAGAGTGGGCTAGAAACAAGCCAGAGACTATGCAAAAAAGACACTCTACTTAGTAGTGCTGGTTGTGTGACTTGGGGAAATTGCCACATTTCTGTGGACCTTGTTTCCCTTTCTGTAAAGAGGCTAATCCTGACTCAGCTCTCTTGGTGGGACGGTCAAGCACTGTATTAGTTGGCTTTGCATCACTGTGACAAAGCACCTGACAAAGGCTGCTTGTCAGCACTTGGCTTATGTTTCTGGAGGTTGCAGTCTACTGTGGGCTTGGTGAGGACAACACATCACAGAGAGCAAACTGCCTCCGTCTCTAACCAGGGAGCACAGCGAGCCCGTGTTACTCAGCTTATCATCGCTCTGATGGAATATCGACCATCAACAAGTGGGAGGAGGAAAGGTTTATGTGGCTCACAGTTTTGGAAGTGTCTGTTCATGGTCAGTTGCTCCCACTGCCATGGGCCTGAGGCAAGGTGGGACAGCAAGGTGCTTCTCATGGCAGCCCAGAAGCAGAAAGAGAGAGGCTAAGAGCCAGAGAGGAACCTGGGAGAAGATATAGTCCGGGCGGTCCTGCCCTACGGCCTATTCCTTTCAGCTGAAGCCCCACCTCCTAACAGCCCACTCAGCTAGGAGCTCGTCGGAGGACTGGCAGGATGTTTGAGTACAGCACTGTACCATGCAGCACAGTGTCCCCACCCCTTTTTATTTTATGTTGAGACAAGGTCTTGCTAAGTTTCCCAGGCTTTCCCTGAGCTTGTGATCCTCCTACCTCAGTCTTTTGTATTTTATTTGTGTTGTCATTATTTGAATCTTAGAGCCTCAACTCTGGCTTCAAAATCAAAATGGAATTAGGCCTGCTGGAGACTGTTATACTCTCAGTACCTCAGAGACATTTCTTACAGGGTTTATGCTAGAAAAGCACAGCAAGCCACAAGATACTGATGCCGCCTCTTCCTCTGTCCACTCCCACAGCCCAGTCCTGCCCTGGCTGCTAGGCCCTGCCTAAACCTGCCAACTCGGTTTGGCCAACTCTGCTGCTCATGCCAGGGGTGAGACACGAAGAGCAGTAAACTCAGGCAAAAGAACCAAACTCCCCACCACTTGTCTGTAGTCTGGGCTTATCCTGTGGTAAGCTGCAGAGGCTGAAAAGAAAGTGTAAATGGCCACAGAAAGACAGCCCAGCGTTACTGAGGGGAACTCTGATATACCTCTTCACTGATGAGTGTGACCGGACACTTTCACGGACTTTGCGTCCCTGAGGACATTACACTGTGATCTTTCTTCATGTACAGCCACCACATAGGTGCGAAGAATGGGAAATAAGAAGGCAAGGTAAGACCTAGTCACTGGACTCCTGTTTCTTGCACACACCTGGGGCGCCAGGCTTCTGTGCTTTCATGGACACTGTTGTCCTCACCCTCCTGAAAACTTCTACTCTATCTGCAGTTAAACCTGGGTTTGGCCTTTGTGACTTAATCATGCTATGCTAACTTGACTGGACTAACAGTTGCCCAGGGGGTTAGTAAAGCACACTGCTGGGTGTGTCCTATATCTGGTCCCTGGTCCTGTCCCTGTTGGTGCTGACCCTTTGTCCTGCTTCCTGGCCCCCATGAACTGAGCAGCTTTGCTGCAAGAGGCCCACCCACTACAATGCTCCTGCCCTTGCAGATCATAAGCTGTGAGCCAAATGCAGCCTTTCCCCTTTTAAATTGTGGCTGTTGGGTATTGTGTGCCAGCAGTAGGAAAGCTGACTAATACACAGTTCAAGAGCCGACTTAAACATTCCCTATTCAGAGTAATATGAAAATTATTTTTGCTATGTGCTACCTTTGTATTTCACAATAGTATCAACTTAGTTGTCAGAGAATATTGCCTTTTATATGGTAAGGTATACCGTGTGTGTGTGCGTGCGCACACATGCATATTGGGGATTAAACCTAGAGTCTTTTTTTTTTTTTTTTTTTGCGGCACTGGGGATTGAACTCACAGTCTCACGCCTGCCAGACAGGCGCTTAAGCCACTGAGACAAACTCCCGGCCCTGGTTTTTTGAGACAGGGTCGCACTACGTAGCTCAGGCTGGCCTTGCACTTGAGTTGTAGCCCAAGCTGGCCTCTAACTCACAACGCTCCACCTACCTCAGCCTCCCAAGTGCTGGGATTAAAGGCGTGCGCCACCACGCCCGGCTGAACCTAGAGTTTTAACACTGAGTTACATTTCCAGTTCTTTATTTTTTAAATTAATTTATTTTGGTACCAGGGATTGAACTCATGACCTCGTGCCTGCCAGGCAGGCACCTGTACTGCTGAGCTATATCTCTGGCCATTTCCAGCTCTTTAAAAACATTTTGTTTTTTAATTTGAGACAGAATCTCACTAAGCTGCTAAACTGACCAAGGTGAGCTCAAAGTTGCAATCCTCCTGCCTCAGTTTCCCAGGAAGCTGAGATTACAGGCTTATGTCACTGTGCCTGGCAAGGGATACCACGTTTAATTCATCTTCTGTAACCAATGGCTCCCAGTACAGTTCTTGGTATATAATGTGTATTCAAAATCTTTGTTAAACTGTTCTGAAAAGATGGGCCTACAGATGCACCCAAATTACAGCAGGACAGAGTGGGGTAGATACAGCACGTGGAAAGGGAATGGCTGATTCCAGCCTTCAATACTAGGGCAACTGTCTCCAGTGTTTCCTTCCCAGCCGAGCTCCTGGTGAAACTCTGCAGTATGGGAAGGCAACATCGCCCAAGGCAGCTGAACGGTCCAAGCAGCAGCATGAACCCTGAAGGGAAAAGTACCCTACATCTCTGAGGTACGCAAGCACTATAGAAGGAAGACTTAAGAGACAGATAACAATGAAACAGCTGCTTCCAAGGGATGCAGAATTCCAAAATCCAACAGCTTTTGGGTGTTATGGTTTGTGTCAGGTGTCCCCCCAAAGCCTCATGCAGTTATGGAGACGGCTGAATCTAGCGTTTGTGATTGGTTCATTGTCTAGCATTGGCATTGGCGGTATGAGTGCGGCACGTGCCCAGAGGTGGAGCCAGCACACAATATAAGGGAGGGCAGGAGGCATGCTTTTCCCCTTTTGCACTTTTGGTCTTATCACTGTGTACATATGGGGTGTGCAGCTATGAGGAACACAAGGTGGTGAGAGTCTATCCAAGACTGAGAGAAGCCACAGACATCTTTAAAACAACGGCAAAGAAGAATAAGCAAGCAAGAGCCACAAGGAGAGTAGCCATTAGGAGAATGAAAATAGAAGATATAGTTTTCAATTCAATTGAAAATTTAATATACCCCCTAGAGGGTAGGACAGGAGGAGAAAAAGTATGGAGTAAATACAGAATAAGACAGCAGGAATGAAAGCTATTACTCTGGTCTCCCAATTTTATTTATTTATTTATTGCTGTGTTCTGCTATGGGTGGAACTGTGTCCTCCTAATGCACACTATGATGGTATTTGGAGATACAGCCAAAAGGAGGTAATCAAAGGGAAGTGTGCTTGTGAGCATACGAGAGGATTAGAAGGGACACAATGCATACCAGCACGGCATGATTTCTACGTGTGTAAAGAGCGTTCCTTCCACATCTCAAGTATGGACACAGCCAAACAGCAGTGCTCTGTAAGGCAGGAAGCAACCAAATCTGTTGGCACCTTGATCTTGGACTTTCAAGCTTCTAGAACTGTGGGAAAATAAATTTCTGTTGTTTGAAATACCTAGTCTATGAAATTTTATGGTAGCTCATACACTAATACTTTCTAAAACTTAGAAAAAGTGTATCCTGTTGAAGATTTCAAAGGTGACATGTACAACTATTCACCTTCCAGTTCAAATGGTTGCAAAGGATGTAGTATTTAGAAACAGTATATTATACTGTATGTATGCATTAAATGTTAAATTTACAAATGCATCTTAATATGTAAACTTAAAGGTCTGCCTAAAACAAAGCTGATTTGGAAAACCCTGTTTGTTCTGTCAAACCACTCAGGTAGAGCGGATTTATTTTCTGTGAAAAAAGGTTTGATCTAATTTTTCAACTCAAACATGCTTATGTACATTACTTTGGAATTCTCAATTTTATTTAAAAATTTTTATTTTTTATGGGTTCACACTGATGGTTCATCATGATTACATTCAGAGTGGGGAGCTGGTACAGGTACATAACATATCTTAATTCCTTTTATATCCCCATCCTCTCCCTGAATTGTTCATTTTAAAACAGACAACTAACTAGGTAAGGCGTGAAGCCACTGGCGGCCAGATGAAATAGCACCAGCTCGCTTCATTATTTTATCAATGATCTTTGCTTTACTCTCATGACGCTCCTGCAGGGCCAGCGTATTACTGTCCCGTTGGTCCTCTGTGCAAGGTGGCCATGATGCCCTAAGGCGGTGACTCAGTGGAAAGGGTGGGTCACACACCTTCCTTCTGGGCTGAGAGAGGGGAAATCAGGAACGGTGACATGCATCCAGAGAACCAGCACACAGGTAAACTGCCAGGCAGCCCAGCATCAGCAGGGAATATAAATGGAGATGGAAACTCTTCCTTGTAGCCCCAGGAAGATGCGAATCCCAGAAACGTGCCCTGGTCTGAATTCTGCCATGCTAATGTCATAGGAATGCCACACTATAAGAAGGGAAATAAAGAAATGGGAAAATTATAAGGCAAAGCAATTACAAATAAATGGAAAACTTACCAATTTAAATGACATATAGAATTTAAGGAGAAAAATATCAGAGGACTATTATATATTAGCAAAAATAAACATGAGCATGTATGCAAATGATACAGCCTCAGTATGTAAATAACTAAAAATTATGACAACAGTTAAGCACTCCCAGGGTTGATTAAAAAATAGATATTTTAAAAATGTGAGGTGGCATGAGCCCCTTAGTTAGTTGTGCTTTTTGACATTTCTTTTAAAGTTGTATATCCTTACAATTAGAAAATTCAAACTACAGAAGGATGCAGGTGGTAAATTAAACTCCTCCCCCCAGACATAACCACTGTTGACACGAGGAAAAATGTTCTCATGGGCTGAGGACGGGGAATTTAAAAATCTCGTCACAGTCCAGCGCTGGTTCCATTACACCTCTCTGTGTCTTGCTTTGCAGAGAGGGTAGAAACTTAGTATCTCAGTGTAATGCAAATGCACTATAACATGGGTGAGCGTTAAGAATATCAGGCCAAGGGACGAAAGCCAGCCATGAACAGCCACACGCTGCATGATTTCATTTATCATGTGTGTCCAGAACAGACAAATCCAGAGACCAAAGTAGACTGGTGACTGTCCAGGGCTAGTGAGGACGCTGGTGGGTACAAAATAGAACACTAATTGCAGTTTATCTTTGTTTATTTATTTATTTATTTTTTTTTAACACAGTCTCATTATGTAGTACAGGCTGGCCTAAAACTTACAGAGGACCTCCTGCCTCAGCCTCCCTGCAGACTGCTGGGATTATGCCATGTGGCACCACGCCCAGCTGTAGCTTCCTTTTGGGATGTTGAGAATGTCTTCAAATCAGTTGTGATGGCTGTTGCAAAAGTCCATAAATATACTAAAACCCACTGAACTGTACACTTTATGTGAGTGGATGTTATGGTATGCAAATTAATATCAATAAAGCCATTGTTAAAAAAAATGCCCCAAGTGTAGACTAAGAATATAAATGCTTTTGAAATAAGGGTTATGAAGTAACAGCATGACTCAAGATTGGTGAGGCAAACCGTCCTGTCATTCCCGCTCATACGAGAAACAACCCCCAGTAGGAAGAGCCTCATCCAAGTGATGATTCTCAAGTATTTCAGGTTCCTAGAGAGTAAACAGCAATTAAAAAGAGGGAGGCACTTCCGAAGATAAAGCGCCCTGGAACGCGGCAGTTGAGGAGGCCTCAAGGCAATGCCTGTGAACTCCAGCCACGCTCGCGGGCTTCCAGCCAAGCCTAGGAACCTGACTCGGGACCATTTATTTCTCAAGCTATAGGATGAGGCCTGTAATGTTTCCAACCTTCTTCCTTCTTTCAGTGATTTCCAGTGGTTCTAAAAAGCACTGAAGGAAAACTGAACACGGTAGCTAGATCTGGTTCATTTCAAACCCAATACATACAAAGGAACATAATCATGAACAACCACTTAAATCAGCAGAGCTGCCTGGGTCACCCAGGACTTTGGTTTGTGTTTGCGTCTGTTTCACGTCCCTGAGTGGGATCCGTAGTCAGAAGGTAGAGCCGTCCAACACCCCCAGACGCCCTCTGGCTCTCCCTGTGGAGATGCACGGTCCCCCTCTCGCTTACCTTTACTTTTTGGCACTCACGGATCGGCTCTTCATTTTAGACCTTTCCTCTTTCAGGGACTGTCATGCTGTGGAATCACCTAACCTGTAACCTTTTTTTTTTTTTTTGTGCGGCACCAGGGGTTGAACTCACAACCTCGCGCCTGTCAGACAGGCACTTAAGTCACTGAGCCAAACTCCCGGCCCTGTTTTTTTTTTATAACGTGTAATCTTATAAACCGGCTTTCTTCACTCTGCAGGATGCTTTGAAGACTCATCCGAGTTGTTGAGCTTACTAATAACCGCAGTGCTTTTCCCAAGTCGTGTTCCACTGTATGAAAGCAGCAGCAGTTGTTCATCCATTGAGTTGAAGGACGCCTGAGTTGTTCATGGTTCGTGGTGGATCTAAAAGGGGCTGCTATGAACAGTGGCGCAGTTTTCATTTCTACAGGGTAATAAATATGTAGGCTTGTTGGGCTGTGAGCTGTCTGCTTAACTTCATAGGAAACTGCCAAGTTGTCTTGCACAGTAGCTGTACCATTCCGGGTCACTTCCGGCGGCGTAGGAAAGCTGCCGTGGTTCTGCATTCCTGCCTACGTTTAGAGCTGCCAGCATTTTATTTGTGTTGGCTACTCTAATAATGTGATGATCTCTTACTGTACTCTTAATTTGCATTTCTCTAATGCTTAATATATCTGGTCATGCGATCACTTGCCCTCTGTATTTCCTCGTTAAAATGTCCAAATCTTTTGCCCAGTGTAAAAAACTGGGTTATTTCTTTATTGCTAGGTTTTAAGAGTTCTCAGTACATTTTGAATACAACCCCTTTGCGATTTACAAATTATTTTTTTTGTCTCTTTTCATTTTCATGTCTTTCACAGAAAAACCATTTTCAAATTTGATGAAATAAAGGGTACTTTAATTTGATAAAGCCCAATTGAATTTCTTTATTTATGTTATGAATTACCCTTTCCTGGTGCGTGCTAGGTAACCACTTGGCCAACTGAGCTGCGTCCCAGCCCCGAGGGATACTTTTGTTGTCATGTCCAAGGAGCCCTTCCCTAAATCCCACTCACAAAGACTGTCTCAAGTTTCCATACAGAAGTTTTATAATTTTGCATTTGATTGGGACTTAGGATGCATTTTGAGGTAATTTTTGTCCACTGATGTCCAATGAGTTCGGCGCCCTTTGTTGAAATGACCACACTATTGAATTGCTTTGCCCCGTTGTCTAACATGAACAGATGCATTTTTCTGGACTGATTTCTGGACTTTCTATCTAGAGTTTCAATGTCCCCTCAAAGCCTCATGCAGTCATGGCAGTGGGCTTTTCAGAGGTGGCTGATTGGTTCATGGTTTGTGACTGATTCATGGTACAATGCTGGGATTAAGGGTGTGGGTGCTACACCCACCCTGGGGCAGGGAGCCTGCAAACAATATGGGGGGGGAGGCTTATCCCTATTCACTCTCTCGTGCTGCTTTTGCTGTCTTCTGCTGCCACAAACTGTTGCCCTTGTGCCATGCCACCCTGTCTTGGAGTCAGCCGATTATGGACTGAAACCTCTACAAACTGAGCTATATAAACCTTTCCTCCTTTAACTTGGCTGTTGGGTATTTTGTCTCACCAGTGAGAGAAAAGTGACTAAGACACTATCCAAGTGTCCAAGGTCTCTGTAAGTTATCTGGTTTCTGTTGCTGTTGTTTTGAGACAGGGTCTCACTGTGTAGTTCAGAGTGGCCCTGAACTCACTATGTCACCCAGGCTGGCTTCAAATTCACAGCAATCCTCCTGCCTCAGCCTCTCAAGTGCTCTGATTATTACAGGCATGTGTCATCATGCCTGGCTGTAAATTATCTTGGAAAAGCACAAGGCAAGTTTACAGGTATCATATACACGTCAATCAACTAGGTACCTCATTCACTTATTCTGTGTCCTAGGCTGTGACGCACGCAGCCTAGTCTCTCTCCAGGCTACAGTACACACGCGGCACCTAGGCCAGCTTTTGACGTCACAATTTAAGAGGGGCCCTGTCAATGTAGAAGCACCCTTAGAGTGACCGAGATGATGAGGCAAACGGAAACGGTGATGGAGGAGGATGGGTCAGAGAAGGTGGCAGAGTTATGCAAGCAGAATGTGGGCGTGAGCTCACCCTGTGGGAAGGTCCTGCGTGACTGAGGGGAAGATCAGGACCCCTGCAGCCCCAGGACTGTGCGAGGCAGATGGGCAGGGGACGCTTCTCATGCTGAGAGCGGAAGACGCTGGGAACACTATCTGGGGTTGGAAACACTCTTCCCGCCAGCTGTAACTGCAGTGCACATCCGTGTTAGGCGAGAGCCTGGATCGAAGGACTCGCTTTGATTTGGATTAAAAGTCTATCCAAGGTCTCGAAATCATGGTTACAAACCTGAGTTTGGAAACCAAGCCTTCTGCTTCTTCCTTAGTCCAGGATTTCTTTTTATGATTTGACAGAATTCTTAATCAGCACTGTGTTTGCTGAAGGATGAATAACCCAGCGCTTTCTTTTTAGACATACGATTTCCTACCTTTTGGGTTTTCAGTCTTTTGGGCTATCTCGTTACAGAGAAAGGAATCCTACAATTTGAAGTTTTAACACGTTTTTAAATGACAAAATAAAGAACAAATCAAATCAAACAGATTCTCTTTTGAAGGCTTTATTTGTGCTCTGAGCTCTTCTGGGTGACCCACTGCTCTAATTAGGCTAGAAATAAACCTGGCTTTCATGAGATCCAGGATATGGCTGGAAGAAAAAGTTGTCAAGACTACTTAAGATCATCGGTGCCAGCTACTGCCCCAGAGCATTCCAGGAATCCATTGATTCATTTCATAATTCATTCCACTGATTAACCACAAACACAGACGCCCTGAGAGAGCGGGCATCACTGGCTGATTTAGTTTTACGAATCTACCCAAGGCAGGACAGAGATCAGAAAAATAGTAACACCGTAGTTTACTGATAACCCTTCCCTCGGGCAGTGTGGCCCAGCAGAAAGCTAGCACACATGACTGGCAGTGCTAATTCTCTCTCCGAACGTGTTCACCTAACAAGTAGAAGAGTAATCCCCGTCCTTTCTTCCGGGCAGAGCTCTGGGAAGGATCAAATGAGACACACAGATAGGAAAGGTGCTTTGCAAACCAAGAAGCCCTGTTCCCTCCATGGGAGACTGCTTCATCTAACAAACACATGGTGGGTACTTAGTAAATGGCGATAAAGCAAAATACAGTTCCATCCCTCCAGAAGAAATCTGCCGTGTAACAGTGTGGGGTGACAAGGAGGCAAGCCCAGGCCAATGGCAGTGACGGTCCGGGCCGTGAGCAGGAGGGGCCGCGCCGAGGCGGAAGGGACAGAGGGCCTCAAGCTCCCGCTGGGGCAGGAGCTGGAGCTGGGTACCAGTCTACAGAAAATACTGCCCATTCCTTCACTCACTTAGTACTCAGAATAGTCCCACAGAGGGGCCACTGTTATCATTACTCTATAGAACAGTGGCTCTCAACTGACAGAGGGAGGGAGGTGAGTGTACCCTCCAGGAACATCTGATGGCATCTGGGGGCGTCCTGGTCCTCACAGTTTGGGAGGGGGCTGCTGTTGACATCTGTGGACCAGGGAAGTGAGGCCAGGGAAGCTACTCGTGTTTCCCGGAAAATATAACCAAGCTGGAAAGTAATCAGCCTTAAACACTAGAGCTCAAACATGCCAGCCCCAGTCAACCTGGCCTTGCCTCCCCAACAGAGCAGCCATGAAGCAGTACTCAAGCCAGTAAGGCCGACTGGGGCTGGCTTTTTTTTTTTTTTAGACAAGGTCTTGATGTGTAGTTCAGGCTGTCCTTGAACTTACTGTGGAGCTCAAGTTGGCCTCAAACTCACCGTGAACCTCCTGCCTCAGCCTCTCAAGTGCTGGGATTACAGCACCACCACGCCCAGCAGAGGGGAGGCATTTTTGATCTCTAGTTTTCAAGACTGATTATTTTCTCCCTTTATTTTGGGGGAAAGAATGTACTAAACACCCCACAAGCACAGGACAGTCCTCGGAACACACTTCCTGGGTTGGCGGAAACGGGGTTTGCTTAGCTGTGGGAAAAAATGGCTGCGACCAGTGTGGGTCCTCCCTGTAAAGAGCCTTAGCGGTCCTGCAGGCTTCCGGGTCATTAATGAGGGCCCTATTAGCTCAGGGTTTTCTCTTCATTTGTTACCTAAGAATGCACCAAATGTCATGTCCTTTCACCAGTGTAGATGACTTTATACCACACTGTCAAGAAAAGGACTGGAAGGATTTTTTTGATGACCCGAAGAACTGGGGGCAAGAAAAAGTGAAATCTGGAGCCCCGTGCACCTGTCAGTAATCACAGCAGAAGTAGTGCAGATTTACACAAACTTCGGTGTGGCTCACTGAAATAATGAAACACGCTTCTAACTCTAGAGCAGGAACCAGGGGCAGAGCTGGCCAATGCCAAGCCCAGCAGGGTTAGAGATGGCAGCTGATTCCATGGAGGCACGGGATAGAGCTGTCCAGGAAAGAAGATGCTTCGAGGCTTCTCGGGACCGGTCCAGACAGAGCTGGACCTGGAGCCGGGAGGAGACCTGGCCGGAAGAACCACTCGGCACAGGCTCAGGCAGGGGCCTACACCTCAGTACCTAACTGCGAGACTCAAGAAAATATGCTTCTCTGCAATGGCTTATGTGGACTGTTCTGAGAACTGAGAAGCAAGCCTACTCTGGAGCAGGACAGAAAAGTTTGGAGAAAAAGAAGTAGAAAACTACAAGAAAAGTTTTCACGTTGCTGAAACCCAGAAGCTGATTCTTGTCAAAAAAAAAAAAGACTACATTTTTTTCTTGCATAGTAGTCTATGTACAAAAATATATACTAAGTGGTTAAGAAAAAGAAAAAAACAACCCAAAGACTTCCTGGGCCCTGAATGCTGTAAAAGGAAATGGAGGCCCGAGAGGAGCGGCGGCCAGCCCCTAGCGCAGCATGCGGCAGCAGAAGGCCTGTGACGGGCGCCTCGGCGACCTTTCCCCATCCTGAGCCTCCCGGCTCCACTCAGAGGACCATGAGTGGGGACAGGGGCTTGACCCAGCTCCAGGATACCCTCACATCCAGCACATCTGAGAACAGGGAGGACGAGGGAAGGGCAGAGGAGGAGGGAAGCAAAAAGGCCAGGAGAGAAGCCGGCGGCTGCGTGTCTTTCTGACTAAATGACACCCTTTAACACTTCGATAGCGATCTGCGCTGGAAGAAGCTCGTTTCACACCCTGAATCTAATTCTGTCCTCTCCGCAGGCATGGCCACGACAGGGAGGAGGCAAAGACAAGGCTCTGAGCTTCCTGAGCCTTGGAAGGCGCCGCCGTGCAGCAGCTGAGGCCCCAGGGCCGTGCTAAGGGGACGGGACGGAGGGTAAAGCCTCTCTCCCTGGCCCCTGTCAGCCACTTGCTCCGTGAGTCCCTGGCGGGCCACAGAGGCAGGACGGGAATCCTGCAGGAGGAGCTTCCCTGTGGGCTCGGGAGATGCTGGTGACTAGGAGAAGGGACAGGGACTCAAAGCCACCCGAGGAGCTGGACCAGCATGTCTGAGCAGAGAAGGGTGCAGAACGCGCATGCCTGGGCCTGGCGCTGTGCGCTCCCGGTCAGGTGTGCAGCTCCGGGCGGGTCACCTGGCCTCTGGGTACTGTGTCCCTCCTGACAGCGAGCAAGGACCATGAGGACCACTCGATCGCCGTCAAGGGCACTCTCTGCTCTAAGGTCAGTCTGCTCTTTCTCTTTTCCTCAACCAATGATATGCTTGCAAGTGTAGCCAACAAAATCTGTTATGAGGAAGGCAGCTGGGATAGCTTAGTTTCTCGGTGTGGCTTGGGAGGCGATACACTTACTTGGCGAGTGAATTAAGTTTCCAAAGAACTGACTCCTTTAAAAACACGTGTGCAAGTTAGTTGTTTCAAACAAGGCTGCTATTGGCCAATGTAATTCACTTTCACGAGCTGTGCGCTGACCACACTGGGATGGTGTGGACAGGAGCGGTCTTCACAGCCCTGTAGATACTGGCAGGGCACAGCTGACACCTGTCCCAAGCCCTCTGGTCAGCTGCTTGTTGTTTGGAGTCCTGCTTTCCTCATCTTGGAAGTGAAGGGCCTGTTGGGGGGCCACCCGAGTGCGCCAGTCCTGCTCCCCTAAAATTACTGTCTCCACTGTCAGAGCTGCATTTCTTTGTCCCTATTCAGTTAAGATTGAAAGAAAAACAGTGAAGCAGGGGTGTGGGGGAGATGCTTGAGAAGCAGAACATTTTGCTTTTCCAAAAAGCTTGTCAGAGAGGCAAGGAACTTGATTAGCACTTCTCTTTATTAATGATGCTAATGGCTATTTATGTTGATGGCAGTTTACTCACGCACAGGGAATTCTAGCAGTAGTTCTCAGCTGGAGAACTTGCTGGTGTCAGGAGCAAGTGCGCTGAACATTGCAAGTGCGTTGCCAGCAGTTGATACGAAGTATTGTTTGTAATAATTACATTTTCCCCATTACGAAGCCAGTCAGTTATCCCCACAGCCTCGTTCTAAGATTGCAAACAATCTTCTTGGTGGAGTGGTATAATTATGTTACGTGCAACCACGTGTGTGCATCGTATAGGCCACTGCCACCAGCTGATCCTTATTTCCTCCTTGGGGGACTCCCTGCAATTTCCATTAAGTTCCGCTTCAATCTCTTCAGTCTGGATGTGGCTAATAGCAGAGTGTTTTTTTTTTTTTTTTTTTAAAGCTCCTCGTTGCTGTTGTTTGAAACCCATGAATTTGTGGATCTGCTTTGAACACATGTCATTCGAATCTTTTTACACCTACGAAAAGCTTGTACATTGGATAAGCTTTGCCTCTTTTGGGTGGGCACACCCCCAGAATTCCAGTAAAAACTTCTTAGAACCACTGTCCTCGATGTCACTCATTAAACAGTCACTAAACCAGCTCCCATTTGCCAAATCCTCAGAGTTCATATAAATGCTAGTTTTTTACATGGCATTTAGCGTTACTGGAAATTTTGCTAGCATTACCCAATTCCCTTTCCCACTCTACCTTACTTTTCCTCCCCTCACTTTTTAAATTTGTTATTTTTAGGTCAGCTTTAGGTTTCTGACAGAATTAGGTAGAATACAGATTTCTCACCTACCTCTCACCAGACATGCATAGCCTATCTGATACTGTGATGACAGATTCATGTCACTCTCTATTTGTCCAGACTTGTAGATGCTTAGGCACACACAGCGGGAGCAGACTGCGGAATCCTGGTGAACAGGACGAGTCCAGGCTGGCGCACCAATTCTGGCACCCGCACCACTTGGGTGGGGGCTTCTTAACAGACAGTGCTGGCTGGATGTATATGGGAGATTTTGCGACATAACTAAGAATCTTCTAAAAATGATCAAAGTCAATGTTTAAAAAAGCCTCTGTGCTCTGCTTGTTCATTTCCACCTCCACCCCCATCTGTAGCAACCATTGACTTTTTAGGGTCTCTGTAAGTTTTGTCTTTTCCAAAATGTCATATATTTGCAATCAGACAGTCTGTCCTTTTCGGACTGGCTTCTTTCACTTAGTAGTATGCAGCTGATGTCCCCGTCGTCCCAGTTCTCTTTTAACCTTGCATTCACTGGCAGAACTGTCCTCCAGCGTGCTTTTGCCAGACTACTCAGAAGAACGTACCTGTGAGCCCCACAAGGGGAAGATAAAGAGGCTGACGCCTGTGGCTTCACCTGTCTGTACTGTCACAGAACCCAGGTCTGCTGTGAGAACCTGCCTGGCCACACCTGGGGTGACTCCTGCCTTCCCTGCTCCAGCCCGCACATGCCCCACAGCTAAGGCTTCTGTGACGTGACGCACTTCAGTTACCTGTTTAAGGGCACTGCTCCACTGGCAAACCAAGCCGCTTGGGCAGGAGAAGCACCTTGGGGGCTCTGATGAAATAGCCTGTCTTTGGAACCAGGGGCCTGTGGGACTTGCCAAGTTCCTCCACCTCACTAGTCTGGGTCTGTAGTAGCCACAGGACTGATAGGGAGGTAGTGGACCTAGAAGTCATGGGGCTAATGTAAAGCAAGTGTAATCACGATTGACTGATTTTATTTAACCAGAAGTTTTCATGGCCTGACATTTGTGATAGCAACTATTAATTAGAACCTTATTACTGGGTGCTTTTCACCCCATAAACTTGAAGAATGCAAGGCCAATCCCAGGCACTGACATTTTCTGTAAAATATAAAGCTTAGGAGACAGTGGTTTTGTGGCTCAGGCTCCCAGTTTAGGAGTCATGAGACTTGGGCATATGGTCCCGCCTCTCTGATTAGTCCTTTAATGCCCTTGGACGAATGAGCCCTCTCTAGGTCTGTGACACTGGAAACGGTGAAGACAGACACACGGAGATCTCGAGGTCTCCTCCTGCTCCTGCCTTCAAGCTGACCAAACTAAGACCACTTCTCGTGCTCCTGCTCTTTGGGCTGCCTGTCTCCATCGCTGGTGACTATGCCTATTGCTACACAGATTCATAGGTGGCTTGAGCTACACCATCCCTGTGACAGCGCTCAAAACACTGACTGCAATTAGCTCTTTGGTCTCCATGGTCAGCTTCCCCTCCAGTATTTTCTGCTTTAATTAATCAATGCTATCACAATTTATTTGTCAGGCAACCTCAAAATATCTTCCTCATCCTTCACTGTCAATATCCAATTAATTGCCAAGTGACAAACCCAGGTCAAACCTTAGCAGTCCTCAGCTGGGCTAATTCAAGTGGCTTCCTTAGCTCTCACCATGTCACCTTCAAACTCATCTTCCCGGTAGTTCCAGGAGGAGCCCAGAGTACATGCAAACCTTATGATGTCACTTGTCTCTGCACCAGTCTTCGCAGACCTGTCCCTGGGGGGAGAGCCGTGTGAGTCACCTGGCTAAACCCGCCCACCCATCCCTGCAGAGCTGCCGCAGCCCTCACATCCACGCCACGCCAGGGAGCTCAGCCTGCCTCACGCTCTGTGCTGTCTCTCTCTACAGCGAGGCCAGCCCCTGCCTCAGCTCACTCACGCTGATGTGTGAGGACTTGGGCTGGGCTGGGCTGCCTTCAGGAAGCCTGGGCCCAGGCAGCAGATCTCCAGAAAAATGTGGGCTGGGTGTGGCACCCCCTGGAACACACTGTAATCACAATGGTCTGTTTTTAGGGTCTGTCTACACTGTGGGCTTTTGGAGGGGGTTTTCCTCAGCACCCACCGCCATAATGTCCAATTCGTGTTTGTTTTCCTATAGTCTTCCACTGAAGCTTTCTGGATATTTTAACATGAGATTCTGGAGGAAGGGTCTCTTGTTGGTGTCTCATGTTTAAGCCCAAACTCTATTCAGCAAACGTTGCAAGTCATGAAAAATTAAAATATTTAATAAGAGAGTGCAGTATCTCCTTCCCACCCTCGCTCCTTCAAGGTAGCCGTCACTCGCATATCCTTTCACAGCCAGCCCATGCACACGCATGCGTGCTGTGAGTCTCCCAGCCCTCTTCCCACACCAGTGGGCACGCACAGCACGCACTGTGTTCGGATGGGCTTCAGGGGTCCACAAACCCTGAAATCTTATGTAACTCTGTGGTATACTTATAAGTGCATTACTATAATTAATTTGCTTTTTATAATTTTTGTTAGCACCACTATTAAATGTTTCAAATCTCACATGTAGCTCCCATTAATTCTCTAAACTATTCTATGAAGTAAACGGAGAAATTCAATGACTATAGTAAGAGGAGGGCATTTGCCCCGTGTGAGACATTTTAAGGTTTGTAATGGGCAAATATAATTTTATGCATAGGAGTTCTGAAAAACAATAGGCTAAAGAATAATCCTTTTCAAAAGTATTCTCTCTAATCTACCAAACAGAAGGTCTCCTTTTAATACTGCTTCCCTAGTCTTGGAGTCAAAGGGAACACAGATAACCCAGCCTTTACAGATAACCACAGTTACATCATAGCAACCATAATGCAACTGTTTCTCAACACATATTTCTGCATACTACGCATTACTATATTAATATCAGAACACCATGAATGTTCAGTGTCACATCTTACGTATTAATATGGCCACTATTTCATGAGTTCTTCCATGCTCACAGTGACATCTGAAAGAGGAGAAACTGAGGCACAGAATGGTAGAATGACTTCCAAAAGCTCTCAGAGCTACTTAAAGAGCAAACACATTGAAACACAGGCAGGGAAGGCTGTGAAGTGCTAGTTGGGGCAGCACTCTGAGCAAACCTCTCCTCTCGGTCTCTAGAGGCCTGGGAAGGTGTGGGAGTGCTTGACACAGAGCCCCTTGGGTGCAGACGCGGAGATGTAAAAGTGGGCAGACTGGCCACATGGAGGTGGGCTCTGCTCAGTCCTGTGTTGTGAAGATGACAGTTTTCTAAGGAGCGGTTAAGCAGCGACACTCTATTCTCTCTGCTTCAATGCTTGAAGAAACTACGTGGGAAACAATGAGAAAGAGAACTAATCCACACACAGGGGATGTGGGTAGCGGGAGTATGGACTAGAGTAGGCTCATATAAGGACACAGAGGGAGGACGCAGGGGCAGGGAGGAGCCACACAGTGCAATAAGAACCAGAAGAAAGAAGAGGTTCCTAAGGGAGAAGATGATATCTTAAGTAAGCACAGACTAGCAGGCATGGCCGTGTATGTCGGTAATCACAGCTACTTGGGGGCACAGGCTGAGGCAGGAGGATGGAAACTGGAGCCGGCCTGAGCCACACAGTGAGACCCTACCTTAAAGCACAAAGAGAGAGAGCGGAAGCAGGGAACAGGACCTTGCAAGAGCTTGCAGTAAGGCGATAAAGTATTAAAAACACAAATATTATGTACTGAGCCACGTGCCAAGAAGCGAGACACAAAACGACAGAAATCAGTAGGATCATTAGTTCATGGGACAGCCGCGCAGCCAGGACATGCGAGCCAGAGAGCACAGGGCGGGCTCCAGCCGGGAGGCTACTTACCATCCTGTCAGTGTGAGGCGGGGCCCCCGCGGCTGCAGCCCGCTTAGGAATTTCTTACACATAGTTTACTTGACCTAACAGTGACTCTATTTCTTTTACTCACACTTGTATCCACGTTCCAATTTATTTGACAATTTGTGCTTTAAGAAGCCCACTGAGGATTGTTTTAATCAGGAAATAATTAAACTTCATCCTCATCCATAATGGAAATCTAGAACAACGGAATTACGGTATATGAGTATCCATATTCAAAAATGTTTATCATCTGCAGGGTCACTGTCCCCATGGCTAAACTCGGGAAGCTGCAAAGTTCTTTTTAATATTTTCCCCCTCTAGGTCTCATGCTTATTTAGTGTCCTGATTAATACTTCTGTTGCAGAAGCCAGTCCATGCTCCTGAGAGATACACCTGCCTGCCTGCTTAGGGTGAATGGGATATACTCAAGAGGACCCAAAGGAAGTCATCAAGCAACCAGAAACCCAAACTTGCACCTACATACTCTTTTTTTTTTTTTTTTTTGGTACCAGGAATCGTTCAGGACCTTGCATTTACCAGGCAGGGGCTTATTATACTGCTGACCAATATCCCTGGTCCCATATCAGGAACTTGCCATCTAATTTCTAATTCTTTTGAGTAACCAAATCTATATTTTCTATTTATAGCAACACACACATGTGCACACATACACACTTGTGTACACACACTCCACTACCATATACTCACACACGGGGTCCTGTGTTATATCCAAGACCATTCCAGAGAGCTATGGTTTCCACCGAGAATTCAAGGATCGCAGTGAGGCTCTAGCATTAGTCTCTTTGGGATTTTTATAAGGAACAGTTTAAAATTTTCCAACTAATAAAACTAGTTTATTAAAAGGAAAAAAAAAAACCTTCAGGGAGCAAAGGGAAAAGTCCACTGTAGGTGGGCTTCAGTCTTGCTCCCAACGTTATGACAGGAACCTGCCAGGGACTAAGCCCTGGGGGCCCAAACTCCGAAGGCCAATGAGAGCAGGGTCCATGCCTCCTCTGGTGGACAAAAAGGCCAGGGACTATGTTGCCCAAGAGAGCTGAGAAGTCTGTCCAGCAGATTTGCGGATCTAAAACCGCTGTATTTGTTTTGCCTATGCTCAGCAAGTCTCTCCATTTAGCCCAACTCCTTTAGGTTTTTTCTTTCTCTCTTCATTCTGTGGGCTGTAACCAGCTTTATTAAACCCACAGAGCTGATCACTGGTATATCTGTGTGCTGCTTTTAGCTCTGCATCCCTGCCCCCCACCCAGGATGGGTCTTCCCTGCTCTACACTTCTCTTTCTCACAAGGTAAGGAAAGAAAAGCCACGGAATGGAAACCAGCAGATGAGTTTTAGTCGCATCTCTGCTATGAACCTACTGACGATGACCAAGTTCTGACCATTTTTAGGTTTGCTTCCTCAACCGTAATTAATTTCTAATTGGCTGAGTGTGGTGTGAATTAAGTCATATTCTGTAAACACAGATCTGGCACTTCCTAGCTGAGTAAACAGAAGCTGCGCCCATCTGTATCCCTACTGTTTAGCTCTCAGCAGCGGAAACACAATCAAGGATACGCCACACACACTGCCCGGGACACAATCGCTACTACCTCCCTTCAGAAACCCTCAGGGGAGTGGAAAGTAAGTCCTATGTCCCAAGGAGTGATTCATAGAGAGCTGAGCCAGCACACACTTTAACAGCTGTTTTTCCCGCCTCACCCTCTAGATCCTGTTTGTGCCTTGATTTTGAAAATGTCACTATGGACCTGGCATGAGGGTTGGGCGCCAGCCATGCACAGAATTAATGAACTGAGCTTCCTCCAGTCACCCACATCTACAAGTGGGGGCCAACCAAGACGGCGGCTGAGGGTGTGCAAAGGATGTGAACATGGGGAGGTGCGGAGTACTTCCAGGCTCAGAGAGAATACTGCATCTAGCTGGGGCAGGAAAGAAGGCAGGCCTTGAACCTGAGCAGCAGAGAAAGGTTGCCCTTGCATCGGGCAGGAATCCCTGGCCTGGGCGTTTGACGGCAGACACTTCATGGAGGCAGCTCCCCGGCTGTGCAGAGGACCGGCTGCCTTCTCTGTCCTCCCTTGGCTTCCTCTGTGCCCCAGGGCCCTGGCGTCTTATTCTTTCCGTGTGAACACTACTACTGCTGGGCTAAGGCTCCCACTACAGCCTTGTTTAACCTTCACTCTCCCCTTAAAGGTTCACCCCAAAGGACAGTCACCTTGCGGGCTAGGGCTGCCACCTGTGTTGGCACCAGTGCCCTGGAGTGCCAGAGTCCTCCGTAAACACCCAGACAGAGCCGAACACCACAGCTGCAGTGTGACGAGTCTGAGGATGACTGCAGCGGTTACCCTCTTGGGAGGTAAAATGATACGAGGCCTAGTCTGCTTTTCTCTCCCAGGGTGCGTTGCTCAGCACTGATGGCGAACCTGGGCTCATGCAGGGCTACCTGCCTACGTGCGCAGCGCGGTCTGCAGGGAGACCTCAGGCTTTGCAGCCTCCCCGAACTCCTCTTCCCTCTCTGACGGCTCCATCATCCGACAGTCCTCGCCCACGCGGTGGGAAAGAAGGCAGCCAACCACTTGAGGCTTTCCTGATCCTGACTGACAGCCCTTGAGCGCAGAAGAAAAGCATCTTCCTAATGATTCTTGCCCAAGTCTCGGGGAGGAGTTTGAGATGATAAATCTGCCCCGAACTGACCGTGACCCGCGTGTGCCTTGGCAGGGTGTGGGGTCAGGTCCACAGGAGCGGCGTAGGGGCTGATCACCATGGAAAGGACACAGCTAGTTTCTCTCTACCCAACTACTCCTCTCCAAACTAGCTGCTGGCACAACATAGTACATTTCCAGAAATAACAGTGCTATTTTAGCAGACAAATGGATGTACTAAAAATGATTTGGATGTCTTTTTTCAAAGTTCCTCTTGGTGTAATACTTTACCTATTGGAATGAGCTCAAATTTGTATCTGTCTCTTTGGCCATGTGTTAAAGTCCAAATGACCGGATTCATGGGGTAAAGCATATATCTGCACACTCTAGGATTCTCCCTGTGAGGAGCGATTGCCATGGCCTGCAAAACGCAGGTTTCCCTTCCTGAGAGCCCTTCATAAGCTAGATTTTACCATGAAAACATCTAGAGTAAGTGCACCACAAGATGATACACTAGACATTCTCTTTAAAAAGACAGGAAAAAAAAAAAAAAGAACAGATGGTCACCTCTAAATGAATGAGCAGAAGAAAAAAAGAAGGGAAAAATCCAATACACACACACACTGTTGAGTAAGATTTACCATTTTTGAACTACATAAGAGATTTCTTTCTGCCAGGGATGTGTCAAAAAATAAGAACCCCACAAAATAAACTGCTTAGCAATCCAAAGTAAATTAGAGAAACATGATTTCTGACTTTCCAACTGATTAACTTCATTAAACTCCAAAATCATAAAAACCAACAAAAAATGTAAGCTAGAAAGAAAATTGAAGGAACAAAGTCTCAAAATATTTTACTTGTAGACTCATACTGTGCTAGATAATAGAGCAGAAATGAACTTGGTAAAGAAACAACAACTTTGAGCTTTTCTGTTTACAAAGCATCTTTGTGTATATAATCATACTTTTACTAACTACAATCTCTTTTTTGTTTTCTTTTTTTGAGACAGAATCTCACTGTGTAGTTTAGGCTGGCCTTGAACTCATAGTGCTCCTCCTGCCTCAGCCTCCTGAGTGCTGGGATTACAGGCATGCATCAGCAAGCCCAGTTTACAACCCCATTTTATAGATAAAATAAGAATAAAATGATTTACCCTCCCAAACTACCCCCAAATGATTTACTCAAACTATACAATCTCTAAGAGCAGACTGAACTCATATTCAAAGGAGATTTTTGAACCTGATGCTTTTCTATCACCTATTTATACATTTTGCCCAAAGATTCTTTTCCATTTCCAGTGCCTAGACTCTTCTTTCACCATAGCAGGGTTCTCTGAAGCATAAACTCAAAATGAAGTGTCAGGCAACCAAAGATTCTTTTATTAAACACATGTGAGAAATCCAAGAAGCAAGAGTTGACCCACTGCCACACGTCTGAGAGCCTTCATTCTACTGCGGACCACCTCTTCAGGGGAGAAAGGGTGCGGTTTTTCTTGAGCCAACCACAGAACTGCTTCTTTCCCCAGACACCCTTGGGCAGAACCGAGACAACAGTCAGAGGCACGGGCTTCAGAGCCGGATGGCGTCGGGTCCATACACCAGATCTGTGCGACGCTGAACAAGTCATCAGAACGGCACTGGCCTCAGTTCGTGGCCTGTGAAATGAAGCGAACCGCGACACTGGCTCTTTCCCAGGGTGCCAAGAGGACAGAAAGATGTGCTCTTATGCAGATGAGGGCCTGGCAGGATACAGGGGCTGAGGCTCAGTGAGCAGGTGGTGTTCATGTGTTCAACAAAACACAGGGGATGGAGATTGCTGTAACAAACGGCTAGTTTTCCTTGTTTTACAAAATCAGGGTGGGAGGCAGCTATAGAATGGTAACAAGCTTTTTTTTTTTTTTTTTTTGTTATAAGACTTAGACCCAAGTTGTAGTTCCACCACCTAATCAGTGTGACTTCGAGAAGCAATTTAACTTCTCTGAATCTTGGGCGCTTCTTTAGGTAAAACATTAATAATAGTGTGACAAGTGAACCCTGCAATCTGTGCTTTTGAGTGCTGCTAGTGGACTGTAGTGAAAGTCAGACAAGACAGCGAAAGTGCCTGGAATACACCAGGTACATCTGTGATGGGTTATCGTGTTCGCATTTGAATCTAGAAGAATCAGAAACTACATGAATACCTAAGAACTTTTCAGACTTCACATGTATTTTTACTAACTCAAACTTTTTGGTAAATATAGCTTTGGAAACCTTCCTGCCAATCTCACTGTCTGGATCAATTCTGCCCATCTACAAGCAGGTATTGCTCACTAAATTCAGCACCTCCGTCAAAATCACAAAAGACCTTCATGTACAGAAAGGAGACAACTGTCCTCTTTACTGTCATTTCTCCTGCTAGGACCTAAAATAATGTCTGGCATGTGGCAGGAGATTTTAAAAAGCAATAAATGTGAATAAACGTAAAGTGCTGGGAAGCCAAGATGCACCCAGCTCCGTTTCAGTGCGACACGGAATGAAAATGCACTGAGCATTGCTCCTGCCTTCAGGGAACCCTTGACAAAGCTAAGAGAATAAGGCTGAGAAAGTTAAGGACTGGATTGTGTTACACATCTGAGTGTGGCAGGGGAGTTCAGAGACAGGGAAATGTGCTGTAGAGGTTGGAAACTGGCTCCTGAAGGAAAAGTGCATGTGCAGGGCTAGGTTTAGCAGGATTTTGTTGGTGAAACTGAAGCTGTAGAGCTGGAGAGTGAAGGGACACGTGCAAGTCGAGGTGCACACTGGTTCCGGGGCTGGGGTGTGGTTGCTAACTTCATGCCTGGTCACTGGGACCTCAGAGATGCGTTTTGTCCTTGTTCACAAGCAAGAGGAAGTGCCTGCACCTCAGCCAGCCCGAGTGTGTGTGCGCTCGTTCTCTGAGACTAGCCTGCCCTCCATCCTCATCGATGCGAGTGCTGCGAGAAAGCACCCTCCTCTCAGGGCGGTGGGCACAGGGTGCTCTGAAGGAGACAGAGCTGTACTTCCTGAGAGCTGGGTTTTAAGAAAAAGGGCTTCAAGTATAGGAAATGATAAGCCGCACCAGCAGGGCACTGAGTTCCACATCACGGCTCGGTAAGGGCCATCCCTGGAGTATCGGCGTCCCCTCCTGTCATTCTCACCTGTCTTCAGAGCAGGCTGTGTTCACATTTTCAGTCAGGGGCAAGGATGAGCCGGTTCTCACACCAGGGATCTGTAACAATGAGTGAACAACCATGGAGGCCAGGACAACCAAAAAGAATTTTATCAACTGCAGCAAAATGTGTTTGCCTTCCCCCTCCTTAGAAATCACTTCTTCAGTAAGCTGGCAAATAATCAAAGTATGCAGTCTTCATCTATTGGTTTGGAAATGCTCCAAGAGGTGCATTTGACTATGAACGTATCCTCCTTCCAGAACAGTAACATCACAACTGAGAACAAATGGTTCTTTAAATCAGTTTGTTTTAAAGTTCTGTTCATAAAAATGTCCTATCACAAACTTTGATCCCTCTCTCATCGCCTTCAGCATGGCTCTCTCTTGTCTTAATTCACAGCGGTTTAAACACGGGACACAGGGAAAACGTCGAACAGGGCAGCAGCTTCTGAGACCAGGCAGGGAGCCCTGTGAGGGGGCCCGTCTTCCTGCTCCCAGTTCTCTTTCCTGGTGCCTCTGGTCTGCGACCGTGTGTCCGTGGCCAAGAAGTGGTCTTCAGAGATGAAAGGGCTCCAAGTTTTCACGGTTTCTTCAGGGATTTCACAGCCAGCAAAAGCAGGGGTGCTTTCTGTCTTGTAGCGCTTGTGTCAGTGAAGGCAGGCAAGTCTCAGAAAGCACACGAACAAGATCAACCCTGCCTTTGGCAGGCTCTGAGCGGGCTGACTAGGGTGCAGCACTTCTTCTTGCTCGTGAACAGGTACAAAGTGAATCTTTGAGATCCATCTGACAAGGCATGAAGAAAAGAACCCAAGGCAAGCCCCGGAAGCAGTGAGTTCTAGACGTAGTGTGCACTGGAGAAGCCACTTGCTTTCACACACCTGGGCTCACTGAGCCTCATGAGGCACCGCCTGAGTCCAAAGCATTTATAACGGCCCCTCTCACTTTCCAGTGCTACAGACCTTGCAGAGCTTGCACATGGCCACTCTTATTCTCTCTGAATCACGTTTCTGAAAATAAAATCTTTCTATTTTTCAGATGGCAAAGCTAAGTGTCAGTAAGTTTAAAGGATCTGCCTAAAGTAACACAGTATCACAGTTCCTAGGCTCCCAAGCTCAGAGGCTTCCTGCAACTTCAACTAAGGGGAAGTGTAGTGGCTGATACATTGTGTCAACTTGAGAAATTCAGAAGCTTAACTAAATAACTCAGCAGTTCTACATGGGGTGTAGAGGATGTGCCCTAGGGCAGCTGTTTAGCCCCAGGGCAGCTGTTTAGCTCCAGGATGTTGCAATTCATTGTGTCAACTTGAGAAGTTTAGAAGTTTAGGTGATTCAGCAGGGGGCCAGGGTCCTCACTTTGTAAACATCCTCATTCTGTGCAAGAGGAGGGCATGGAGGTGGTATGAGTGCTATACCTGCCCTGGGGGTGGTAGCCTGCATATAATATAAGGGAGGAAAAAACAAAAGGCTTGCTCCACCCCCTTTGTTCTTGTTGCTTTTGCTATGTTCTGCCACCATGAACTATTGCCCCTCTGCCATGCCACTTTGCATTGGAGCCAGTTAATTATGGACTAAAACCTCTACAAACTGTGAGCTAAATAAACCTTTCCTCCTTTAACTTTGGGTGTCAGGTATTTTGTCCCAGCAATGAGAGAAAAGTAACTAACACAGGAATCTATCAGAATCACCAGTAGAGTCTTAAAAACTGCACATGGCCAGGTTCCACTTCTGCATGTCTGGGCTCAGGAGGTTTGAAGTGTCCTGGCACCCGTGTTAAGATGGTGATGGGTCCTTCCAGTTGAGAACCAGTACACAGGACTCCCAAGGCTAAGGTCACTCCTCAAAGTGCTTCAGGAGTTCTCCTCCTGCCCAGGAAAAGCACCACACAGTGTATCCCACCACAGCTACCATAGCTCCTTTTGTTGGAAGAGTTCTCTTCACTGAGTTCTCACTTTTAATGAACTGACCCTCTCAACAGAAGAGACCTCACATGTCAGTCTGTCTAGTACACCCCAAAATCGCTCCACAGAATTCACATTATGCCAGACTCTGGATATAATAAGAGATAACAGAGGCCTGGCTGCGGACTAAGCGTGTAGGCTTGTTGGCCACAGCTCCTGGGGGGTGCTGGGGAAATGATACCTGGTGGTGGGCTCTGGCTATATTATCATGGCCCGGAAGTGCCATCATCCATTTGTCAACTTCAAGGAACATAATCAGTCTCAGAGCAGTGAATCCATGTGCCAACCATGGTTGGTTCACTGCGTCATAAACATTTCAGTAGCAAACAGGGTTATCATCCAAGGACTGATTGCTGGCATTCTAAATCTGAACACTCAGGTGAGGGGGAGATTAGAAGTGTCTGTCCTTAGAATGTGTCAATTTTTTCCTGGCTCTGATTCAGTTTCTACTCCAAGACAAGGGTCTAAGGCAATGCTCTGTTGCTTACTGTAAATTAAAAGGAATTATTTATTGAGTATGTACCAAATGCCAGGCTGTTTGCTAGATGTCTAACAGATACAACGTCATTTAAGCACAATAACTCTCAAGGTAAGTAATATCCCCATTTTATAGACAGGGAAACTAAAGGACAATGAACTCAGGAAGTAACTGACTCACAGTAACAAGACTAGTGGAGAAGGAGAGGTGCCAGCATTGTAAAACATCTAGCAGGGGTTTCCACAAATATTACTTACTCCCTACAGGTAAAAACATTTACCTCTGCAAAGTAGTGACCTTCAGGGCAGACAGAAGTCATTAGTTACAGGAAAAGCAATGTGGATGAAGATCATGCCCTGAGAAAGAGGAGAAAAGTCTGTCCTCAGGTTTTATGAGCCCAGGCACAGGCTGTACCCAGCTCCTGCTCAGCCCTGCACTCCCCACACACCTTCTACCTTCTCTGCACCCCAGCCTTCCAGAGGCTCACCCCAGAAGACACTGCTCCTGACACCCTCCGTGAACTCCCCTCCCCAGTGCGTTGCTGTCCCTGCTGGCTTCGCCCATGCCTGTGCTTTTGGTCTGCTAGTTCACACCTCATGAGGTCAGTAAGTTCCTAAGGCAGACTTGAGTTGTATTTTACACTGTGGCTTATATTGAGTAGCTGATCAGGAAATGTTTGTTGAATGGATGGTTATCCTGATTATCAGAGTCCTCTGCCCTCTCCACTTCCAAAAGGCAGGACCTACACAGTTGGAGATATTCTGTAACAATAATCCTGTTGCTAGCAGAAGAGTCACATGGAACCAACATAGTATTCTAGAATGTTCTGGGACTCATTCCTCTTGGTCATGAATCCAGTTATGCTTCTTTTGCTTTTAAGGTAAGAGACTACTATTGTAATAAGCAAGGAGTAGGGGATGGTTCCAAGGACTGTTTTAAAAAGTAGCTTCTGAACCAGCTAAACACTAAGTATCCACTAATCCCAAAATACAAGATGCAAACGTTATAGCAATTTTTTTTTATCACTTATACACTTCTTTCCTATATATTATTCTCAAAAGAGTCCTTTTTCCATGAAGGAAGTAATCAAAGCTGAGCGATATGGTCACAGTTTTTACATTTCCATTATAAAAACTGATTCTGTGTTTGGGCTCCAGATCCACCACGCTGCCTCTCTTTGAGTAAAACTCACCAGTAACTATAATGTGTATTTAATAATGGAGGATAGGTGGTATTTTCTGCTTTGCCATCATATCAGCTGTGTACCAAAATAGGAGATCTGTCAAGTCAGTGAGGGTCATCAGTCTGCTCTGCCACTTGCTTGCTCTTCTTGTCACTCTCTCCAGCCAGCTGTGCTTACTGTCACTTGATAAAAAACCACATGGCTATGGTCCTGGGGATCACAGGCGGAGTGACCACAGCCCCTCGCATTTAGGGACTGTAACTGGTTTAATTCAAATTACATCGGTTATCAGACCTTGAATGCCACCTCCTAGAGCCAACTGCATGCCAGCAGTTGGCGGTGCTACAAGGTGATGACGGTACTTGCTGACCTTCAAGAGCTCATCCTTCAGTAGAGTAGAAAGACGCTAAAGAAAACAATCATGATATGATCATGCTTTTAGTAAGCACTGTGTGGAGGGGGACGTAAGAGCTG
Source organism: Dasyprocta punctata (assembly GCA_004363535.1). NCBI lineage: Eukaryota > Metazoa > Chordata > Mammalia > Rodentia > Dasyproctidae > Dasyprocta > Dasyprocta punctata. The sequence goes on along the minus strand of RJWM01003892.1, from coordinate 33,377 downwards.
TGGGAGGCAGAAGGGGTTACTCCCCTCCACCCTAGGGAACCCTCTGCTCCTTTCCCATTCCCACTTGTTCCCTCCCGTCCTCTACAGTGTTGGAGCATGTTCCAAGCACCATGACAGGCTCTGGGTTCCAGGAGAGGCTCTGAAAGGTTGTGCTGACTGCTGGGACAGACAGCCAACTCACAGGATGGAGTTCTGGGCACACAGTATCGGGAAGATGGACCAAGCTGAAACTGACCAAACCAGACCTCCCTAGCTGGGTGACTTCAGGCAAAATACCTAACCTCTCAACACCTCTGTTCTCAAATACTTCATTCATTGAACAAATATTTATTAACTACCTACTATGCACAAGACACTAGGATGTAACAGTGAACAGAATTAACAAAAGATTAAGATCTGTGACAGTGGTGGCGAACCTATGGCATACATGCTATAGCAGGCCGTTTGTATCACTGAAAGCTCTAAAAGGTTCACTGTCACTGATCTATAATTGTAGGTAGTGACATGCAATCTGGCAAAGTCAGTGCACTAAAACATGGGTTACTGAAGGAGTGTTGGGAAAAGGAACCCCTGGGAAATAAGAGGGACTAAGCGGGCTTGGGGTCATCACACTCCACTCCAGTGGCCGCTCTAGACTCCTTCCCAGTACCATGCCTTCTTACTCATTTCAATATCCTAGTGAAAGGGCAAGAAAAACTGTAACATTCCCCAAGACCAGATATAAGTTTGAATTAGTAAATAAAGAGAGCTAGTTGAAGTTGAACATAAACTTTTCCACAGTAACATTTTTGTTTAAAAATGAAATAAAACAAAACAGACTCAAAATAGTAACTCTATTTTCATGTGACTGACACATTCCAATTGTGGATTTTAGATCTTGTAACTGGTATTCTACATTCCTTGTGGAAATAAGTCAAGTACTAGGAACTCTGAGAAAAACAGAGGTCTTTGATTTGGGTTTCGTTCTAACTAAAAAAATGATGGGGGGAAAATCACATGTAAAAGTGTTTAATGTTGCCTTGATAAGGGAATATAGTTGCTATTCTAGGTCTAGACGTAGAAGGAAAATGATGTGGTATTTCACAAAGGACCCTGAGGAGAATCTCTGTAATGTGTAGCAACAGGTGAATGTCTACTTAAAACTATCAGTTCAGTACACACCTAAGAATTTTTTAAAGGTAAAAACATCTCAGCTCCACAAAACAAGCCGACAAGAAATAAAAAGGCAAAACCACAAGTGACCTTGTCTAACATAGGCAGCTAGAACAGCGTTGCTGGTGTTAGAATATCATCTGGTAGTCAATGGCAGACAAAAATCTTTCCCTGACCAGCTGGAGGGTGCTGGGCTGAACTCCCCAGCTCTCAGGATCCTGTAACCCTCTAGGCCTAAGACTCAGACAACGGTAAATCATTACAACTACTAGCATGGTCTAGAGCAAGGTCTAGAGCGAGGTCATCCGTAGTGATTCCCTGTGAAATGTGACAGAGTTCTTTAACTTCAGCAGGAGGGATGTTAACATCACGCTGAGATGCCTCCCCTCTTTCTCCAGAGGTCAGCGGTCCGCCTCTCCACATGCTCTTCTGAACTAGCACACACCACAGCCCTGATCTCGGGACTGCGTCAAGACAGACAGCCTGCATGTTCTCCATTCCTTGTTAAATTCTTGTTCAAATGAACCACATCGATTGCTTACTAAGGCCTTACTGTGTGTCAAGCAATTTTTAAGCACTAGGGAAACAAAAACAGCTCTCAAGGAATTCACAGTCCCATACGGAGTAAAGGCATCGAAATGCTGTGTGTTAAAATGAGTGTGTGGCTCTTGTGTCCTCAGTTTTGGGTGTGTACGGAGGAGTGTGCCCACACACGAGGCCTAAAAACACGTCCGGGTAACTCAACAGAGTTGCCCCAAGAGTCCTCTTTGGCGTTTATATTCATGTAGAAAGAACTGCTATTATTTATAAAGTTCATGCTATCTCATTTAATTCTAACAGCATTATAGATTTTCTTGGTAGGAATCCCTAGCCCCATTTATCAGTCGAGACAACTGACACTAAGAAAGACCAAGAGACCTGCCAAACCCGCAAAGGTACTGTGGCAGCACGAGGGTTATGAACAAAGTTCTCTGAATCTCATCCCAACATTTTTCTCCATTGCTCTGCAAGACTCCTCCTCGAGAAGAAGGGGCTATATGTTCAACTGACTTGGCCGTAGTTTAACCCCATGAACACGCCTGGCTCTGGTCTACTGCTGAAGAGCTGACCATCCACGGATTCAACCAACCTCAAATTTAAAAGATGTGGAAAAAAGACACTGCACCTGTCCCAAACATGTAGAGACCTTTCCTTGTTAGTACTCTCTAAGCAATATAGTATAACAAGTACTTATCTGGCATTTATATTGTGTTCGGTATTGTAAGTAAGCTAAAGGTGATGAAAGAGGATACGATATGTCACACAGAAACATCACACTGTTTTACAAAAGGGACTTGAGCATCAGCAAATTTAGCGATCAGCAGGGAGGGCCTAGAACAAACCACCCATAGACTCTAAGGGACGACCGCCCTTGACGGTTCCTTCCGCTCCTTACTTCCTTCCCTCCAGCTTCCCATCTCCACCAGAGTCAACCTGTCTGCTTTGCCTAACTCAGTGGTTTTCAGAGTCTGGCCCTCAGACCTGCAGCATCAGAATCACCTGGGAACTTATTAGAAAGGCAAATTTTCAAGCTCCCCTAGACCTTCCACGTCAGAAATTCTGGAAGTGAAGCGTGGCCCAGCAATCTCAGTTTCAATACACTCTCCAGAGATTGTGTTACATTCTCAAGCTTGAGAACCACCCTGCACTAAGCTAAAAAGCTACGCTCAATAATCCCATGTTGCTCTACGGTGATCACCTGTCTGCCACATACACAAGCCCTGGGACGAAGGAAGAAAGCTATTTGCCTAGTGCCAGGCAGCAGTTACAAAATGAATCACATCCAGCAAAATTCTTCTGGGGCAGTCTGTGGAGAAACCTGTAGCAAGGGCTACCAGGACTTCCACTTCCGGTCTACTTTTCGTGATGTGATACCTTTGACTCAGCATCCTTGCACCTCGTCAGACCCAGCCCTGGGCTCTCAGGCCAGGAGCCCAACACATGGGGCAGGGGTGTGCCGACATGCACCCTTCTCCCCTAACGACGAAATCAAGGAAGGCTCCAAACTCTGTTCAAGGTGGTAGCTACGGCTTACTCCAACTACAGTAAATGCTAACAATAAAATATGAACTTCACAACTGTACTACTTTCTGCAGAGCTCTTCCATAACTTGCATAAGGACATGAAATGCTAATTTTGAAACTTAGTCTTGAACCTAAGGTTCCTGATTTATTCCCTATGGGCCTATCTACTATAACATAACAGGCATTTAACAAATTCTTGTTAGCTGTCTAATGGAGCTATCCCAAAACAGTAATCTGGTTACTGGAGGGGCAAGGGCCCCTTGTCACCAGGGCATATTGCCACATGGAAAGAATTTCCTTTTCATAAGCTCTGTCCATTAGAAATAATGCCGACACACTCTCTGAAACAAAGGTTAACTTTCTGGATCCAAAGCATCAAGTTTACAGAAAAGGGCGGGGAAAAGCTTTACACCCTAATTTTCTTTTTCTAATGTTCCTCTCTCCTACTCCCTTGGTTGGTCCAAAAGTCTCTGATTTTCTCTTAAAATAAAGGGGAGGGGGTTCTTCTCTTACCATCTCAGTATGTATTGCAGTAATGTGTAGGGAACAAAAATAGCCTGCTGAGGTAAAGCCGAGGTCTGTGCCCACCCATATGGTATTTACGCGTGATTCTAAAATTCAGAGAAATTCCACTTGAAAAATGAGAAGCCATCAGAGGTCAAAAACAGACACACACACACATATATATACTCTTGTCCATATGCTCCAAGGAAGTGGGAACAGGCCAAGAAGGATTCGATTACCCTCCTGTTCCGCCTCCTTTATTTTCATTTCTTAGAAAACTATCTGTGTTGGAACGGCCTTTTCCACATTCACTCCCAGGGACAGATTCCCAGAGACGAGATAGAGGAAACAGAAGGAATCAGATTCACAAAAGATCTAATTTGAAACATTAATAATTACAGCAGCTGAAAAGCTTACAAAAGCCAACGACCCTGTTAACAAAACATGACAAGGGCACTTCCCAGAAAGCAGCCTGGCCATGAGATTACCATTAACAAAAATGAGGGGAAAAAAAAATCAGATTTCCACTATGCAGACAGATTTGGAAAATTTTTCACCTTCACTGCTTGGATTCATTTTTTTTTTTTTTTTAAACAGCAGTAGATTGCATGAGTTTGACAAAGGAGGTAAAACAAAAGATAGCAAGAGTCTCATTCTGGATAAACAGTTGCTATTCTGTATTCATAACTCTACACCAGCAAGAGCGGCTCAAAGGAGGCACAAGGTGGGGTCCTGGGCAGATTCACACATGATCAAACCAATTATCCATGCTGCACCTCTGCATGCAGTAAACACCCCTGACCCGCACCACCTCCGTGGCTCCCGTCCCCACGCTGGGATAAATCCCACCCAATGCAGACGCAAACCCTTTTTTGTGTGTGAGAACCAGCCAGAGTCTAAGCTGTCATTACACAGCAAAAACCTAGCGAGAACAAAAACCCAGCAGCAGACTGATGTAGGAAACCCAGAACATACCTGAATCCTTCAAATGCGAACATGACCTAGTCAGAGACAATTTCCTTGGATCGTATGGTGGCCTTTTTGGTACGGAGGACAACCATTTAGTTAGTCCGGTGGTGCAAAGTGCAGAAAAAAGAGGCGGGGCTTCCACACACTCCCCAATATTCTGAAGTAAAAGGCTTTCTGCAGACAGGGGCCTGCAGCCTCCAGCTCCGCCAGCTGCTGACGAGCGGCAGCTAACAGAGGAGGCAGCTAGAAAACCATGTGATCATTCCAGCAAGTCTGATTAATGCAGTGTATGCTTAGGCTTCGGGGTGGGAGCGGGATTAGTCTAGAGAAGTAAGTCCTGGGTAAATCACGTAACCCGCACTCCCCATAACTGTAGGTTGAGGCAGGAGGGAGGGGGTTTAAAGGAATGAAAAGCAACCTGTTCCATTGTGATGTGACTAATTACCTCATCTTCCTTTGGCTGCTGCTGCTACCGCGATCAGACTTGACCTGTGTTGTAAATGAGCACAGCGCATGGTGATAGCCTCACTACATTTCACAGAAACCTAGAGTGCTGAAAAATTCTTCCAAATTCTGCATCGCAGCAGAAGCTGCTTCAGAATCGTGAAAGTCACAGTGTGCGCCTACCACTTTACAGTGGCTAATGTGACCTTGTAGGTCTACCGTGACGGGTTATCTCCTTCACTTGATTATCCACTGACTGAAAGCGTAATGTGTACCATCAATTCCTTGAAGTACAAAAGCTGTGCTGTCATAATTTCAGAACAGAAGTTAAGAAAAAAGAAATGAGACGCCAGCCAAAAAAAGGAGAAATGTTTACCAGTTTGTAAAGCCCAGGCTGGCAAGCTTTGGCAAGTGCGCTACGGCTGTCTTCTGAAACTTGCCATGAAGGAGAACCTTCCACTTTTGGATTGCAAATCTTTACAAACTAAGAGAGACAGATTTCAGATGAAAACTTGTGAGTGATGTGACTTTTTCACAGGTAACATCCGTCACTAGATGGACTTCTCCCTCAGAGGAGCTGCCCTGAGGCCGACCTTCTCCCTCACCCATGCCTGCACCTCAGCCCTGGCTCCACACCCTCAGCCTCTTGTACCGGTAACCCAACTTCCTGCTTCCTCTCTGTCTCTAAAATTCCGCCAAGGCAATTTTTCTAGATCTGATTTTGATGTCACCCTCTTTTAACCCTGCACTAGTTCCTCAGTGCCCATAAGACTAGAGCCTATTCCTCCAATTCCTTCCTCCATGAAAACTCTCCCAAACCTCACAGTTCTCCAAATAAGGCAGAGCCTCCTTTCTTGGGTCTGCAGCCCTGACGGGCCAGGTTATTTGCTCTCCTTGCACATGACTTCGTGCCACACAGGCTGCTGCCTCTCCAGACGCTACCAGGATTTGGGAGCTCTCTTTCCTCTGCTGTGGACTGTGTAGCACTATGTACAGGCCCGGGGTTCCAAGAGGGCAAGGGTGTCCCTGTGGGATTCACTCCTACATTCCCAGTGCCAGGTCCAGTGCTTGACAAGAAGGCGTTACTCAGAAACGGTGTGCTGAATGGACCTCCTTTTCTGTGTGAGAGAGGAGGGACTGGTGCCTAAGCTCACACCGGTGCTCCGGGACGAGGGTGACACTCATGTGGTTACCTCTGTCTTAGAGAGGATTCAGTGTCCAGCCTCACCTAGAGAAATGCAGGGACAAAGGCCCCTTAGGGCAGACCGATGCATGGGGAGACCTGGGGGATCCCTGTATCCCTTGTACTGCACAATCCCCAACTATGCTGACATGGAATGCCTTCCACAGACTCCCCGGCAAACCTCCGCCCAGGCCCCTCTGCTGAGCTTCTTGGCAACACCTTGTTATCACAGCAAACACTGGGTATTTTTAGTCATTAAATAACCCGGTATTAAATCCCAGATCTGCCACTTACTAATTCTGTGATCACAGGCAAACTACTGAAATTCTCTGAGCCTGAAATTTCTCATGCATAAAACTGTGGCAATATGGATACTGCCCATTCCCCTCTCGTGCAATTGTTGTAAGGAGACAACAAGACAGAGGTGTGAAAACTTTTATCAAGCATTCTTCACCTTTTTGTCAACTCCAAAGATGGCCCCTCACTGAACGCCTCTGACTCCTGGAGGGCTCTTCCGCATGGTGACCCACCTCTGCTTACGAGTGTCCTGTCTGCTCACTGGTAATGCATTTAATTTGGAGGGTGAAGGGTATTTCTGTACTGCAGTTCTCAGGTTAAGGGATCTATATCTACACCTGAATCTTGATACCTGTAGATACCAAAATCTGCAAATCTCAAGTTGTGTATATAAATGGTATGGTATTTGGATATATCTACACAGGTCCTCCCATGTGCTTTAAAGCATCTCTTGATTAGTTGTGATCTTAATGCTATGTAACAGCAATGTAAATGCTGTGTAAATAGTTATACTATATTGTTTAGGGAATGACAAGATAAAAATTATCTGTATATGTTAAGTATAAATGCATTTCTCAGCTGGGCATGGTAGTGCATGCCTGAAATCCCAGCATTTGGGGGGCTGGGGCAGTAGGATCACCTTGAGTTCAAGGTCAATGTGAGCTACACACTGAGCCCAGGCCAGCCTGACTTACACATTGGAACCATCCGAAAAAGCAAAACAAAAACAAATGCATTCCCCCGCCTAAATATTTCAGCCTTTTCTACCATACTTGATTGAATCCATGTGTACAGAGGGCCAACTCGTGTGTGTGTGCATGTGTGTAAAAATCATTGGCCTAAGCTGTAGGTTTAAAACACAGTTCACACCACCCAAACCTAAAGAAAAAAATAAACTTCTTTATTTTTTCATTTATTAAGCTACGTGGGTGTAGCCCTAGATGGGATAGGGCAAAGGGCAGTAGGAATGAACGCTACATAAGCTTTTTAAGGGAAGACGACACTAGAGGATCCTCTTTCCAGTCCTGCACAGCCTCTGGACAGGCTAATAAACAAGAGATCCTCCACAATTATTTCTGACTGGTAGATTTGCTGCTGGATGCATAAGGGCAAACCCTCCACCTTAGCACTCTCTGCACAGTATGAAGGAAGAGGAGGTGGTGTAACTTCTAGCTATCTGGCTGGGCGGGAACTGCTCTGATCTGCTTTAGTCTGGTGGAGGCCATAAAGCAGGTCAGGTCCAGTGCGGTGCAGGTCCAGTGGGACGGAGGACTTCAAGACCCCGGGCTTGCTGTCTATAGTGACTCAAGATTCTCTTACTCAGTGGGTGGGTTATATCTTTCAGAACTACTCATAAAATCCTGGTAGACATAGGAGTTGGCAGAAATGGTGAAAAGCCAAATCCAAGTGCATTTTAGCATTGAGTATATTTTAGACATAATTTCATGAGATGCCCTAACTTACTTGTAAGAAAACAAGGGCCAACGTAGTTAAGTAACCTGTCCATTGTCACACAGCAGCTGTAGGCGTCAGAGCACACCTTGCACCGTGGTGAGTCTAAGTTCAGTGGGCCATGCTGCTCTATGAACACCACGATCCAAATTGTTCCGGCTTTCTACCAAAGAGGACTTACTCCACAGAATACCAGGCAGCTGGTGGCCAGTGGCCCTGATGCTGTGCCCCTGTGGGGCTATTTTATCCAGTTGCCTGGCTAATTCTCAGAGTTCACAGTTGGCAAGATACCTTTAAAGCCGGGAAAGCGACCAAAATGCCCAAAGAGTAAGGGGTAGAAACCTGAATTGAGAGTGTGTTGGGATCCAAGAGGGAAAAGGAGTCAGGGGAACCAAGGCCAGGCAGACCCTGGATCGCCTGCTTACTGAAACCAGGAAAATGCGAGGAACAGGAACCTAAGTGAAGGTGTGTGACTCCCATCAGATCCAGTCTTCTCCAGGATACAGCCCAGAGCTCCACGAGACACTTCTGTGACCACAGAGTCTTTAAAAGGTCACATCAGGTCTCAACTCACCACAATGCGTGCAGGCAGTATGTACTGCAAATGTGCACTAATAAAAATAAACATTTAAAAAAAGGACAAAACCCCTCCACAGTCATGTCAGGTCGTCCACCAAAGATGACGTGCTCATACTCTGGGACTCTATTTTCCTTTGTATCACAGATACTACACTTTTAGCCTTTTATTTTTGAAAATAACACTTCCATAGAATCCTAATACAAAAAACTGATAAAAGTAGAAAGGTTCTGACTGGAGAAGGCGGAAGAACCCTGAGTCCTATTTCTCGTCTCATTCCTAAGCACAGAAGCCTCCTGACCGGTTTCTGTTGTCACCATGGAACCTTCTCTGACGTTCCTGGGCAGGTGAGCTGCCTGAGGAGGGGACATGGGACACAAACATCAACAGGAGCTGTTCCCAGGCCCTGGCAGTCTGAGAAATTAAAGAGAGGATATTTAAGCAAGTGTCCTCAGCTTAATCTGCACCTCGGATGTGCAAGCAACATGTCTTCTCTGAGGAAACAGTTCTGTAACAAAGTGAACTTGTGATCTCTTAGTACTAAACCTTGTCATGGTTCCTTTGGAGACGGACAAGCAGAGAGTTTGAAACCCTGACATCCTGTGCATTTGAAATGTCAACCAAAGTTTTCTCTTCCATTTTTTAGGTTGTAGGCACACAGCTATGATGCATGTGCTGCAAAATAAGAGCTGAGCATATGAACAGAGCCTACTGTACCAATCAACTAAAACAAGAATGCTACTTCTGAGATTTAAGGATATGCACATTCACTACGGACCGGGCAGAGATGAAATAGAAGGAGACATAAATGGAAATCAGTTACGATCGTGACTAAAAATACTATTCTCACAGCCTAAACCAGGGCTTTTACAACCAGCAGGGGACTAAGTGGTAGCAAGAAGCACTTGATAATGTCCCCAGAGCCTGCTTCTCCCTCATCTCACTTCTGCCCCCTAATTAAGACCATCCTCACTTCCCTGATCGCTCTGCCATACTCCCTTCCCACAGACAGTCACCAGCCCTAGCACTTCAGGTCCAAATCCTCTTCTTTTTCACTGTCTGCTCCCAGGCTGGCACCAGGCTCCTGTGCAGCTTGACCATCCTGGGCTCCAGTCCACCTTCCATGGCCAAGGGTCTCCCCACTGACCTCACCCCATGATTCATGCCACCTCTGCTTCTGCTCTCCTTGGTCCCCCACCCACAGTACCTCTGAGGAAAGGAATGGTTCTGAGTCCAGCTCTACTGCTACTACCTGAGAAGCCCAGGGCAAATCCTAACTAGGCTAAGCCTCAGTCTCCACATCCTAGGATGGGGCAGATGGCACATATTTTGGGGGATCTGCGAAGTGAAAGCCTGGCACATAGTAACTACAGTCAATGGTAGCTAGTATGATCACTTATGTTTCAAAACTCTATCTATGTGTTTCTCGTCTTGATCCAAACCAGCCTACATGGGTCTCTAAAACTCTGGAATTTCTACAAAAATCAATAGCCATTTAAAAAAATCTCACATATTGCCTTGTGCCGAGTAACCTGGCTCACTGCCTGGCTTAGGCCTGTTAGTAGACAAGACTTACTGGGTGCAGGAATTAGCTCTCCATAACCCCATCAGACATCAGTCCTTACCCTAAGAAATATATATGCAATCTAAGAAACAATAACACGCTTGTTATGCAAATATAACTTCAAAAGAAATCCATTATAATTTTGGGCCACTATCCCCAAATTCCCTTATTTTGAAATTTCGGGGAGCCCATTAGCACTAACCCTTGTTTTTAGTTCTACCTAAGTTTCAGAGGGCATGGAACGTTCATAGGTACATACAGGAAGCCTTTGGTTAAAAATGCTTCAAATTCATTGAGTGCCCTTGAGTTCCAGTTGCATTAATATTTCTGAAAATTTAAAAGACAAACTTTCTGGAATTGATAGGAAACATGTTTTACAATCCAAGCTGTCTTTCCCCAAATTACACAGTTCAACTGAACTTCTACAGTGATATTAAGTTTAAAACAAAAGTTTAAAGTAGGTTCATCTCTTGACTCTATTTTGAGAGTTCTAGTTAAACTATGCTACCAAAAAGCATTCTATTATAAAGCAAACACAACTACAATATATTTTTAAACTTAACAGTGCTCAAAATAGGAGTTTACTGGTAATTATTCCTACATTTCAGTCTACATCAATCTCTTCTATGAAAGAGGTATTCTCTAAATACCTTCCAGATTTATTGAAATTTATCCTTTATTTTCTCCACAAATACTTTACAGGCTACTCTCTGGGCTGGGTACTATTCAAGGCACTTCAGAGAGAACAGTGAACAAGATCAATCCTTGAGTTTCAGGGGTTACATCCTAATAAATGAAGTCAGATGACAAATGAGTAAGAAAAGGATCACAAAATAGAGCACTATACCAGAGAGTGAGTTGGGGGACAATCAACTTAGAAGAGGTGATAGACAAGGTACCTCTAAGGTAATGACATTTAAGCTGAGATTTGAATGACCAGAAGGGGCCAATTGTGCAAATATCTAGGGAAGATCACCAGGGCCAGAAGAAATAGCTTGTACAAAAGCCAAGGTTAGAGGAAATCAGCTTGGCATCTGTCCTTCTCTTAGGGTGTGGGCGGAGCAGACAAGGTAAAGAGGGGAGCGGAAGATGGAGATGGAGGTAAGCAGAGCTTTCCTAGCCAGTGAAGCCTCTGGGAAGTCCTAGGCAGGGAAGCAATGTGATCTGATTTTAATTTTTAGAATGGAGATGGAAGAAGGGAGACCAGTTATACACTACTGCAGAAGTCCAGGTAAGAGAATATATTGAGTCTGGACTCGGCTGACAGACAGAAGTTGGATTTCAGACACATGTTAAAGACAGTCCTTCTCACAGCTCAATTGCTTCCTGTGGCTCTTGATTACTAACGAAGCAGAGCAAAGACTGAAAACATTTCACACGAGATCAGCATATTCAAGATGGTATGGCCATAGACACCTGAAAATATTTCAGTGGAAAAAGTAAGAATACACTAGTACCAAAAGCCAAAGGGAGCATAAACTCTATGAAAGGAAGACCTCGACTCTTCTTTACTATTCTGCACCAGAACCTGGCACACAGAATTACTCATCTGTTGAGTTAATCAATCAGAGATCTGTGGACTTAGGGAGATTTCATAAGAAGATAAAATTGGATTAAGTCAGCAGCTCTCTTTCTGGTGCAAGCATCAAATAGTAGGGCACACTATCCTTTTGAATGAATAAATGTAACTGTGCTGCTGTCACCACGATGCACTGAAACTTTCCTAGAAAGTCTTTCTTGGAATAGAGGGAGAATCAAGAACATAAAACATGCAATGCAAATATATATAATCAATCAAGAAACATTTATTGAAAATGGCTGTGAGGCTAGAATTACTCTATCCCTGAGGTGGAAGCAAGCTTGAAGAAGATGGAGCCATAGTTCAGGCCTTTCTCTGAAGGTCTTTTCAACAGTTAGGCAGACCCTCTGCTATAGCTAGATCTTACACATCCATAAATAGTCATGTGCTAAAGGTTTGGTCACTACTCCATGGTACTACTGAGAGCTGGTGGCTGTGGTAGTGGGAGGAAGTTAGGTCGCAGGGGACATGCCCTTGAAATGATATCGGGACCCTGATTCCCTTCTTCTTTTTTTCATTTCCTCCTCCTATTCTCCCTTTTTGGCTTCCTGGTCACCATAGGTGAGCAGCCTTTTCCACCATGCACTTCCATCATGAGGTACTATGCTGCCACAGGCCTGAAGGAAATAGCAAAGAGACAGTGAGCTAAACCCTCTGCAACTGTGAGCCAAAATAAAATATTGTTCCTTATAAGTTCATTATCACTTTTTTTGGTGGAGGTGGTGTTGAGAATTGAACCCAGAGCTTCATGCAAACTAGACAAGAGTTCTACCATTAAGCTACACTCTTGTTTATCTCAGGTATTTTTGTAATAGTGGAATTGATGCAAAAAATTGGTATAGAAGTGGGTCATTACTGTGACTGTACCTGACCATGTGATTCAGAAACCTGCAGAATTGGTTTGCAGGAGTTTGGAAAAGTTTGGAGAAGCAGGCTAGAAAAAGCCTAGAATGCTAAAGTGGAAATGAATGCATCATTCTGGTGGAAGTTGAGAAGATCAGAATGCTGGTAGGAATGTGGACAGAAAAGGCTGTACTAATGAACTTTCAGATGGAAATGAGGACTCAACTGGGAGTTGAGTGCTACATTCTGGCAATGAACTTGTCTACATTTTTTCCATGCCCTGAGATACCGCAGGAGGCTGATTTTTAAAGGCAATGGACTAATTAATCTGGCAGAGGATGCTTCAGGGCAGCACAGCATTCAGGCATAGCACTGCTGGCTGCTTATAGCCAGACTTACAGTGAGAACTGGGAATAAAAAGTAGAGTGCAAAGATTTGAAAAATTTGAAGTTTGTCCAGAAAAGAAGTATGTTTAAAGTGGCAGCCGAGAAGGATGAAGATACAAAAGTTTAGTGCCATTAAAAAGAAGCCAAGTAGTTTGCACCAGGATAATAGGAAAAATGCCTTCAGAACATCTCAGGAATCACCAACACCCCACCCACTACAGGCTCAAAGACTATTTGAGATGAAGATCCTGCACCCATAGAGATGTCTAGGGAATTGTTTCTCCAGGGTTTGTTTCCCTGTGTTTGGATGTTTAGGTACTCAGAGGCTGCGGCAACCATGGTTTTAAGTGGGCCCAGGTAAAGTTCAGGCCACTGGCAGATTCTGGCACTGCCCATGTGATGCTGATTTTGCAGGTACATAAAGATTTATGAAGCTTCCACTAAGATTTAAGAGGAAAGTCTGGGAGGCCAGGCAGTGTGGCAAGATCACTGTCCCTTCAAGCGGCCTCTGATAGGGTGACACAAGAAGCTGTGAGAGTGACACCAAAGCTGCAATGGCATCCTCAATAAGGTGGAGATGCCAGAAACATGGAATGTCTGCCAAGGGAAGCTGCAGGCAGCAAGCAGAACTAGCTCAAGGGAGAGGCCATGTGGGCCGCAGTGTGCAAACGACTTATATTCCACCAGTATACATCCAAGATGCCAGATACAGAGACGCAGGATTTAAGGTTTGCTGAGTTTCAGGTTTGCTTTGGTCCAATTCCTTCTTTCTATGGCCCTATTATACTCTTTTAGAGTGGTGATGTTTGCCATGTTTCATTGTGTCTGGGAAGCATACAACTTGCACTTCTGATTTTTACAGGACCTAAGAGTTTACTTAGAATCTTGGAGGGGCCTTTGCTTTAGACTTTTGGGTAAGGCTGGAACTGTTAAAACATTTTTGGAGAGGAACTAAATATATCTTGCATTATGAGATGGACACAAGCCTTTGAGGGCCAGGAGTAATATGTTAAGGTTCCCCAAAGGCCATGTGTTGAAGGCTTGGTCATTGCCTGGGGAACTGGGAGGTGATGGAACCTTTACGAGGTGGGGCCTCATGGAAGGAAGTTAGGTCACTGGAGGTGGGGTATGCCCTTGAAGGGTAACTGGGATTCCAGCTCTTTCCTCCCTCTTTCACTTTCCAGCCACCATAAGCAGTCTCTTTCACCATGTGCTCCCCGCCATGACACCTCACTAGAGGCTCAAAGGCAACAGAGCAAACAACCACACACTAACATCTCTGAAACTGGGAGCCAAAATAAATCTTCCTCCTCTGAAGTTGCTTATCTCAGGTATTTTGTCACAGCAGAGAAAATCCAGCTGACATATCCCATATACTCCAAAAAGTAAAATAATAGTAACGGTAAAGCACATGTCAGGTATCTAAAGCTGTGGCAGAGGATCTTTTATTTATCCTGTTAGCACGAGCCTTCCTTCCTTCTTCCCCTCCTTCCTTTTTCCTTTCTCACCCCATCACACAGTTGCTGAATGAACTTGGTGTGTGCACAGCTTGGATGTGGTCCCAGCTCCACACCTGTCACCCTCTCAGTGTATTCTTCTCCCTCAAGCAGAAATTTTGAAGACTGAATACAATAATGGGATGCTATGTTTTATAAACTTTAAGGGGTCTACAAGTCAATAGCAGTGTTATTATTGATAAAAGATATTTTTCCTTTCTATTTTTGTGCCTTCTGGATCCTTATAAGGCAATTTTTAAAAATATTCATCTAAGTCATACATAATTACATGATCCATAAATGTAACTTGCAACTTACTATCCATGTGACCAAGAAAATTTAGATAAGCATTCTTAACTATAAGAATGCAAGACTTTAAGGGTCCCAGAGCCAATTTAGTAAAACTTTGACTCCTGGCAAATAAGCCATCTAAGATGCATATATGTCACTAAGTACTAATTTCTGTCAGTGTTGATAAATCTCATAGAAATATAATATGAATGTGTCACACACTGATTGAATCCATTAACAAAGGCAATAGTGGTTCAAGGTAACAATAAATGCACAGATAGTCACTGGAAAAAAGAATGTTGTGGTGATCTTGCAAAGTTAGATGCAAAACAGGTAAATGTCCTATAGAGCAATGAAACCGTAACTTTGGAATTATTTTTCCTACCTAACAGAAAAAATTCAGATCTCCAATGGACAAAACACTTGTAAAATCAATTTTCTACAAGTTAATATTCAATTTTACAGAGTCTAGACCTAATCAAAAGTAAGCCAAATAGTTATCTTCTCCAAGAGCATCTTTGGAATTGCTATACAAATGCTCTTGAATGATAATGAATAGACACAAAACAATCTTTTTGCCTTTTCTCCAACTCCAGATAACTTTTCTAAAATAATTTTAAAATAACCATAGTTTATTATCCATTCCAAGGAATCAATTACTAAGTGTTCTTTCTTATCTGGCCTGTTCTGGTTTCTGCCTCATTCACATTCTTTTTATTTATGAAAATCTTTCAAACAAATGAACCTAGTAGATGTTTTCAGAGTGTTCCACCCAACATCATCAGAATATACATTTTTCTCAGCTGCACATGGGGCATTCTCTAAAATAGACCATATACTAGCCCACAGAACATGCTAAAGTAAATGCAAAGGAACTGAAATTGCCCCATACATATAATCAGACCACAGTGCAATGAAAATGGAAATTAATGGCAAAACAAACCACAAAAGCTCCATAAACACATGGAAATTAAGTACCATCCTCCTAAACAACCAATGTGTCACAGACGAAATAAAGGAAGAAATTAAACAATATCTACAACTAAACAGAATGCAGATACAACATACCAGAACTTATGGAATGCGATGAAAGCAGTCCAAATGGAAATTTACAGCAATGAATTCTCACATCAGGAAAACAATGAGCACAAATAAACAATCTAATGTTATACCTCAAGCTTCTAGAAAAAGAAGAGCAAGATAAACCAGAAGCCCATACAAAGGAGGAAATTATAAAGATCAGAGCAGAAATTAACACAATGAAGACCAAGAAAACAATACAAAGAAGTAATGAACTGAAGAGTTGGTTCGCTGAAAAAGTAAAAATTGATAAACCCTTGGCCAACCTTACCCAAAAAAGGAAAGAAAAGACTCAACTTCACGCGTTGAGGAATGTAAAGGGTGAAATCACTTCAGATCCTGTGAAAATGCAGAAGATCATCAATACCTACTTTGAAAATCTTTACTCTCATAGGATGGAAAACAGAAGAAATGGATAGATTCCTAGATTTGTATGAACTGCCAAAGCTGAATCAAGGAGATATAAAAATTCTGAATAACCCAATATCAGTTAATGAAACTACAAATGTAATTAAAAACTTACCAACAAAGAAAAGTCCAGGTCCTGATGGATTCACTGCTGAAATCTACAAGAAATTTAGAGAAGATTTAATGCCAGTACACCTCAAACTAATGAAATTGAAAGGGAAGCAACACACGCTAATTCATTTGTGAAGGCAAGTATTACCCTGATACCAAAACCAGAGAAAGATTCCAACCAAAAAAGAGAACTACAGGCCAATCTCCCTAGAGAATATAGATGCAAAAATCCTCAATAAGATACTAGCAAACAATGCAGAAAATCATCAAGATCATACACCATGACCAAGTTGGACTCATCCCAGGAATGGATCAACACAAATCAATAAATGTAATACATCATATCAACAGAGTCAAAGACAAAAATAAGGTGGTCATCTCAACAGATGCAGAAAAAGCTTTTGATGTCTAGCACTCATTTATGATGAAAAACCCTACAGAAAATCAGAATAGATGGTCTTTACTTAAATCTGATAAAAGTCATCTATCACAAACCAACAGCCACCATCATACTAAATGGACAAAAATGGAAAGCTCTCACTCTAAAATCAGGAACAAGACAAGGATGTCCACTGTCACCACTCCTATTCAATGCAGTTCTTGAAACACTAGCCAGAACAATTAGACAAGACAGAGAAATAAAAGGAATAAGCATGGGAAAGAAAGAAGTTCAACTATCATTATTCGCAGATGACATGATACTGTAACATAGAAGACAACAAAAACTCCATCAAAAGATTCCTAGAGTTAAGAACCAAATTCAGTCTTAGCTTTTTGAGGAATCTCCACACTGATTTCCACAGTGGTTGCACCAGCCTGCATTTCCACCAACAGTGGAGAAGGGTTTCTTTTTCTCCACAGCACCTCTAGCACTTGTTATTGGTTGACTTCTTAACACTAGCCATTTTTTCTGGGGTGAGGTGGAATCTCAGTGTTGTTTTAATTTGCATCTCTTGAATGACCAGTGCTGTTGAACACTTTTTCATGTATTTATTTGCTGCTTGTACTTCTTCCTCTGAAAAGTGTGTGTTCATCTCAGATGCCCATTTTTGGACTAGGTCTTTAAATCTAGGAAGACTGATTTTTTTGAGTTCTTATACATTCTTGGTAGTAATCCTTTATCTGAGGGACAGCTGGCAAACATTTTCTCCCACACTGTGGGTTGTCTCTTCACCCTGTTGGTGGTTTCTCTTGTTGTGCAAAAGCTTTTCAGTAGGATGAGATCCCATTTCTTTGCAATAGGTCTTATGCAATCTGGTTTTTAGTCATAAAGTCTTTGCCTACACCAATGTCTTCAAGAGTTTTACCTACTCTATCATCCAGCAAATTTAATGTTTCTGTTTTAATATTGAGATCTTTAATCCATTCAGATTTTAACTTAGTACATGGTGAAAGATATGGGTCCAGTTTTGATCTTTAGCATGTGGAAGATGGTGTTTTTCCAACACCATTTATTAAAGAGGCCATCTTTCTTCCAATCAATGTGTTTGGTACCTTTGCCAAAGATAAGGTAGCTTAGTGTGTCAGCAGTTGTTTCTGCATCTTCTAATCTATTCCATTGATCTTTGGGTCTGTTTTTTGCCAGTATCACACTATTTTTATCACAGTAGATTTATAGTATAATTTCAAGTTAGGAATTGTGATGCCCCCTATCTTGTCTCTGTTGCCCAGGATCACCTTTGCTATTGTAGGTCTCTTTTGGTTTCAGATGAATTTTAGGATTGTTTTCTCTAATTCTGTAAGATACACTATTGAAATTTTGATTGGGACTACACTGAATCTGTATAACAGTTTTGAAGTATGGCCATTTTCACTATACTGATTCTTCCTACCCAAGAACATGAGATATCTCTTCATTTTCTAATATCCCATTTGACCCAGCTATTCCCCTTCTGGGTATCTTCCCAAAAGAATTAAAAACATCATACCACAGCGATATATGTGCACCTATGTTTATACCAGAGCAGTTCATAATAGTCAGATCTTGGAAACAACCTAAATGCCCATCGATTGAGGAATGGACAAAAATTCTATATAATGGAATATTACTCAGCAATAATGAATGATAAACTGGACACTTTTATACTTAAATGAATGCTCCTTGAGAACATACTTATCAGTGAAATAAATAAGTCACACATGTAAGCACTGTATTGTTTCACTTGTGTGACAAACTAAAAGAAAAACTATGTATATAAAAAATAGTTCAGATAGTTAAAAAAAAAAAAAGCACAATGGCCTCCAAATGTCCTATCCAGAAGTAAACTCAATGCCTCCCTTCACTGAAAAAAAAAAATAAGAATTCTGCTGAGATTTTGATAGATATTGAGGTGAATCTATAGATAAGTTTAGGGAGAATAACTGTTTCAATATTTGTCTAATTCACATACATAGTCTCTCTCCATGAGTACTTTTGATTAGTTTTTATAGTTTTTAGGATACAGATAATGAATGTACTTTGGTAGATTTATACAGTAATGTTACTTTAAGTTTTTTCGTAATGTTGTAACTTGTGCCTTTACAATTTTACTTTTGAATTGTTCATTGCTTGTATATAGGCCAACACTAGATTTCTGTATATGGCTTTGTGACCTTGTACCATGACCTTGCTAAACCTGCTTGTCTGTTCTATTGATTTTTATGTAGAGTCTTTGTAAATAAAAAAAATTAAATTGAGTTCTATTTAACTGTCAAGTTAAAAACAAACCAAATTCAGTAGCATACATGGATATAAAGTCAGCACTTGAAAATCAATAGTATTCCTGCATACAAACAACCAACTCACTAACAGAGAAATTAGATCGACCACATCCTTCACAACAGCATCCAAAAACATGAAATACTTAGGAATCAGTCTAACAAAGGAAGTAAAGGACCTATATATTGAAAATTACAGTACTCTGAAAAAGGTGATCAAAGAAGATATCAGAAAATGGAAAGATATCCTTTGTTCATGGATAGGAAGAACCAATATAGTGAAAATGGCCATACTCCCAAAACTGTTATACAGATTTAATCCCAATCAAAATACCAATAACATTCCTCACAGAACTAGAGAAAACATTCCTAAAATTCATCCAGAAGCAGAAGAGACCTAGAATAGCAGAGGCAATCCTGGACAACAAAGGCAAGGCAAGAGGCATCATAATCCCTGACTTGAAAGTATACTACAAAGCTACTGTGATAAAAATCACCATGCTACAGGCAAAAAACAGACCTGAAGACCAGTGGAACAGATTAGAAGATTCAGATACAACTACAAACACACTTAGCCACCTTATCTTTGACAAAGGGGCCAAACATGTTCACTGGAAGAAAGCCTCTTTAATAAATGGTGCTGGGAAGACTGGCTCTTTATATGCCAAAGATTAAAACTAGACCGATGTCTATCACCCTGCATTAAACTAAAGTCAAAATGGATCAAGGGCCTGAATATTAAAACAGAAACACTAAATCTACTGGAAGAGAAAGTAGGTACAAATTTTGAAGACATAGGGGTAGGCAGACACTCCATGAACAAAAACTAAACAGCACGGGAAACACTTTGAAGAACCAACAACTGGGATATCGTCCGATTAAAAAAACTTTTGCACATCAAAAGAAATCACCAACAGAGTGAGAAGACAACCCACAGAGTAGGAAAAAATTTTAACCAACTGTCCCTCAGACAAAAGACTTACACGTAGAATATATTAAAAACTGAAAAAAATCAGAACCCCCAAATCCAAAGACACAATCCAAAAATGGGCAGCTGAGATGAACACATGCTTCTCAGATGAAGAAATACAAACAGGAAATAAATGTATGAAAAAATGTTCAACATCACTGGTCATTTGGGAGATGCAAATTCCATCTCACTCCAGAAAGAATAGCTATAATCAAGAAATCAATCAATGACAAATGCTGGTGGGCCTGTAGGGAAAAAGGAAACTCTTCTCCACTGTTGGTGGAAGCATAGACTGGTACAACCACTGTGGAAATCAGTGTAGAGATTCCTCAAAAAACTAGAATTAGATGTCCCATTCGACCCACCTATTCCCCTTCTGGGTACCTTCCCAGTAGAATTAAAAACATCATACCACAGCAATATATGTGCACCCATGCTTATAGCAATACAATTTGTAATAGCTAAATCTTGGAAACAACCCAAATGCCCATCAACTGAGGAATGGATAAAAAAGATGTGGAATGTTTAAACAGTGGAGTACTACTCAGCTACAAAGAAGGATAAACTTGAGACATTCATAGGGAAATGGATGCAACTTGAGACCATACTTGTAAGTGAAATAAATGAGACTCGCAGGTGTAAACATTGTATTTTCTCCCTAGTGTAAGAAGCTGAAAAAGTAAATAAGATCCAAAATGTACAACAGATACAATGAAATGGGAAGAAGCTATTCAAAAGGAAAAACAACCTGGGATGGAGGACAGGAGAAAACAAGGAAGAAAAAATTATATATATACACACATACGCAAAATAGTTATGATCGTTATACTAATTGCTATTAGTTCATTGAAAAGAAAGGTTTGTGCTCATAATGTTTGATCAATTTTTGATGCCTGTATCTTGCAATATGAGCAACTACTTTGAAGAAAACAATGCACAACTACTCATTGTTATTCTCCTATAATCTTGTTTTGAAATTTTGTACCATTGTTTTTATTGTTTTTTTTTCTTTAAAAATATCCTTCAAATTTTAGAAGTCAGTTTTAAATAACTGCTTAGTCTGCTTAGTCTTCTTACATCTATTTTTCAGAACACAGTGCTTGGTGCCTCTCTGAATCCCATCTCACTTACGGGCTCTCTGATCCCTAGCCTTCCTAAACATCCTAGAAGCTCTGGCTACTCTGAGGCAGTTATCACAGTTACTGTTATCGCCCAGGTTTCACAAACCCACCCCTGTCATCCATTCCTTTCCACCATGACAGCGGCTGGAGGTCACAAACCAAATCCACTTCCAAGGCACATATAAACCCAACCCACACTAACCGGCATTACAGTGTGAAATCAAAGAAGAAATCTAACCAGATGATGTCTTCTGCATAGGTGTATTTCCCACAGAGGATAGGGAATTGGTATGACTAAACACATCAGTTGAATCAAAGAACTGAAAGAATGAACAGATTCTAAAGGTTTTGGAATGCTTCAAGAAACCAAGAAAGGAAAGGAATTTCTGGGGACTAGCCCAGTGAGGCCCTTTGGAAATGGAGAACACATGAATGAACAGTGTGAGAATTTCAAGGCAAGGATGAAGACATTTCTGTTTGTTTGTTTGAGATGGGTCTTGCAATGTTGCCCAGGCTGGTCTTGAAGTCTTGGGTTTGAGTGATCCTCCCAACTCAGGCTCCTGGGCAGCTAGGACTATAAGCACGTGCCACTGCACTGGGCACGACATTTTTATCTTGAAGGCAGAGAAATCAAGAAGAGGTGTACACATATATATCTGAAATCAGAACACATGGGTCTGAGAGCACATATGCTGCCCTTAAATCGAACAGTAGATTCTATGTTTTGAACCTGACCACATGACCCCCTCTTAATCTACAAGCATTGAAAGAAAGGCCTTCCTTTAGAACATGTTCTGACAGGAGTCAGAGGGCAGCGGAGAAAATGATAAAGGGATTGCTTGGATATATGCCCCAACGGTTGTAATTTGACAAGTTCTGTACTACATGAATATGTTTTGTTCCCTCAAAAACCTACTTTTTCTTCCTCACATTCCATTTGTAATAATCTGGCCTTCTCTGTTTCTAATTCCCTACAAAAATGTACAAAGTAGTGTTTTTCCTCATCTAAAATAGCACTGCTTCTTAGTTTCCAAAAAAGCTCTATTTGCCTTTCCCAAGAGTCTTGCAGTGTTTATGTACCTTCTTTCAGAAAGCCTCAACAGCCAACCTATTACTGTGGTGGTAAGATTAACAGAGACGAGGACAAGCTGGCTAAGACCTTCCTCCAGATGACTAACACCACACTGGGATTTGTTAGGTGACTGGCTACACTCAGAACTGGGGCTCCTTTTCACTATCATGAAAAAACTGAGCACCTGCTTATTTTCTACACCTCATTCTCAAACCATTCAACTGTTTCTTGGACTCCGAGGCAAACACTGAGCAAAAGGTAGGAAAAGGATAAAGGAGCACATACCTTCATCACCAACACAGACTGTCTCCAGGAGGGCCAATGTGCATGCTGAAGTCTGAGAACCACTGACAACTCCTCTATGCCAGGAAAGTGCAGTAGGGTTGGGGAGCATTCCATGGCTGACCACACCTGGCAGCATCTGGATTAGCTGCCATAACTCTATGTGTGTGGTGGTGGTGGGGGTCCTTGCATTTAGTGGGTAGAGGCCCAGATGTTGCCAAATACCCTACCACAGACAGGGCAGCCTCCACAACGAAGAATCCCTGGCCCAAAACAGCAATAGTGCTGAGGCTGAGCAACTGCTGTGCTCCATCCTAAACATGCCTGCCCCTGCAGCTGAAGCTGTCCTGTGACAGTGTGCGTCCCCAGTTGGTAAGCGGGCCCACACGTTGGCACCCTGGCGCAGCCTCCAAGGCCAGTCACTCCTGCTAGCTGTGACCGCCAGCTCCCAAGTGACACACACACACTATCATTTCCTATGAAAGCCGTGGTGTGGGTACAGATTACAGGGCAGCAGTGACCTTAAAAGAAGTACAGTGACTTCCCATTTTCAGTAACGGTGGACTAGGTTTTTAACATCAACATTTCTAGTAAGAATAACCAAACCAAGCTAGGTAAAATAGCTAAAAACAAGCACAAAAAACCTTCTAAAGGCTTCAAATTGCCATTGCAATGATAAAAAAATAAATAGGCTGAAACTAAAGAGAAACACAGGAGCTCCAAAAAGCAAATGAGCATGGAAGTCCTTTTTGCTTTGAGAGCATTTGTTGATCCTGGAAAATAAACAAGAACAACAACAAAAATATAGATGGTTTCTCAGGGAAAGGGAGCTACTCTTCAAGGTAATCCCTCATCAAAGTAAGCTCCAGGGATCCAGAGATCTCTGGGCAGAAGCAATGCATGGGAACT
The DNA here is from genome assembly GCA_004363535.1 of Dasyprocta punctata. Lineage (NCBI taxonomy): Eukaryota > Metazoa > Chordata > Mammalia > Rodentia > Dasyproctidae > Dasyprocta > Dasyprocta punctata. The sequence goes on along the minus strand of RJWM01003892.1, from coordinate 9,927 downwards.
CGGGAAGAACTGTCACACCACCATTCCCTAATGATTAAAAGCTAAGTGTGATGGAGCAGTTGTTAACCTCAGGTGCTCTGCTACATACTTCGCATGGACCAACTGAGCAACCCTGGGGCAGCGGTAAGGAGTTAGGGTCTCTTACTTCTCCCACTTTACACATGCAATCCTAAAGTAGACAGCGGGGAAGACACGTGTGAGATTGCGCAGTGGAAAGCAGGCAAGCCCGTTACACTAGAATTCAAGTTGCCTGATGCCAGGGTTTCCACTCCTAACTGCTGCAGAATAAGTTAAAACCAAAAAAGGCACAAAAATATTTATTCCTGTAGGATTTCAAATAGCAAAACTATCCACCAAGAAAGGTTTTGGCCAAATACAGTATGTGGTGGACTGACAACCTGTAACACCCAGCTGAACTGAATCAATGTGGTGCCGGGTGTGGATGGCCCACCTGAGAATTGTCGCCTACAACATAAAAAGGAGACCTGGAGAGGAAGAAGTTGTGCTGTTGGTTCTCCTGTTGTCGTGGGCTCTCCTGGAGGAGCCTGTCAAGCCTCTTTCCTGATATGAGCCTGGTTGATCTCATCATCAGAGGAGCTCAGGACCTTGTTGCTGAAAGTGGGCGCAGTTCACTTTGGGCAGCTGTGGTCCTTAGTCTGTGCATCACTTCCTGGCTCCAGAAAGATGATGTGCTGTTTGATCTCCAGGAGATGCTTGTCATGCTGGCTTCCTGACATGAACTCGGCTGGTTTCATCATTAGAGGAGCTTGGGACCTCGTTGTTGCTGAGGATGGCTGCAGTACTTTTCTGGGGGAGCTCTGGTTCTTACTTTGAGCATTGCTTCCTGGCTCCAGTGCAGGTCCCTCAGCCTGCTGGTACAGATCCTTCACCCTGCTGGAACAGAGTTTCTAGCTTCCACCACTGACCTTGGGGCCTTCCCAGAGCAGATCCGTGAAACAGACTTGCATGAGATGTTGTCATGGGCTCTAGATCTTCAGGTGGACTCATGCAGAACATTGCTGTGGGATCCAGGCACTCAGCTGGATTCTTTGGGTCTTTAGTGTGTGAACAGATTTCCTGCACTTTTTCATGTTTGACTCTTTGAGTGACTATCATAAAATAATTCTATAAATTATGTGTCCTGTATTAAATTGTTTTTCTTATAAACCCTGACTATAACACAGTACATACAACAGAACCCCAAAAACAATCATTATAAATACTGATCTTCATTAACTGTATAGACATTATTGTTGAGTAAACACATTATAGATGATTAAATAAACAAATTATAACATGTAAACACCTTCACAAATAAACAGAAGTACATCACAGAAAATCACACACAGGACATCTGCAACTGTGTACTACCACACACATTATACACAGCAGAGCTGAACAGAGGGAAGCACACTCTCTGCCTTCAGAGACTGACTGCTACCTGACCTTGGGAAAATTATTCCCCTCTTCTAAACAGCAATTTCCTTCTGAGAAAAACTGGGTAACACTATCTCACAGAGGTTCTTTGTGAGAATTAAATGATATAATACACATCAAGTTGCTCCATCCTGAGTCAGTACATAACAGCCAGTAAAAATCACTGTTCCATTATTATTAGGCTTTTCCCTGAATACGTGTTGGTGTACATAACAATGCTTACCAGTATATTAACTATCAAAACGTTATCAGGGCCGGGGATATAGCTCAGCAGCACAGCGCCTGCCTGGCAAGTGCCACATCTCGAGTTCAATTCCTGGTACCAGAAAAAAAACGTTAACAACGGTTTATCTTCCAAAGATATCAGGAGATTTGTTCTTTATTTTTTGTACTTTTAGGTATTGCTGAATTTATACGATGAACAAGTAAGGCTTTCACAAAGCCAGCAACATTAGTAGATATATACATGTTTACATGTGTGTGCGTCTGCTCCCAGCACACAAATAAGAACACATTTACAACCTAAGCACACTCCTCTCTTCCAGTAGCACTACAGTTATGTGACAGGCAATGTCTCAGATTAGAAACCCACGAGAGGTAGAAGCAGCAAGCTGAAGACCGTGAGAACCTAGAGCTGCAACATGCCAGGCTCACACAACTTTTTTAATGAAAGAAGGGACACATGAGTGGAGAAGCAATGCAGTAGAGCAGTACTGAGTGGTGAGCCAACAGCAGCAGGATTTAAACATCAGCTCTGTCACTGCCTCCTTGTTAATCCCGAACAATTTACCATTAACCCCTTTGATCTGGTTTCTTAATATAAATGAACAACAATTCATAAAACTATTACATGGATTAAATGAGACAGTAAACATGAAAGCAGTTTGCACTCAACAAAAATTCGGTAAACACTAGTTCTTTCCTCCCAAATCCTAGGTTTGCCAATGACAAACTGCGTGCGACACAGCCTCAGTTTTCCCATCTATGAAACGAGAATGTTTACCTAGCCCAGTTAGCCAATGAGCTAACTGTTCTAGGCGCTGAGCACAGAATAAACTAGACGGCACAAGTGCTGGGTGGCTGCGACTTCAGTTTTACCCTCCTAATGATAAACATGAAAATTGACCCTTCTTTCCTTTTTAAAAGAAAACCTTAACTCCCCTGAGGCACCACTAGGTGCAATCCTTACATGAGGAGAACATACAGGCACTCGGCACGCATAGCACCATGAAAATCCTAACATTTATAGCATCCTTTCAAGGTATTTCTCATACATGTCTCCTATGGCCAATCAATCTTCCATTAAAGTAGGCAAGGCAGGGGTTACCATGCCTATTTTACAGGCGGGAAACTACGGATCCAAGAGGTCAAGTGACTCGGTCAAGGTCAAACCTCATATTTTACATCATGCTTGATAAAAGACTTACATCCAGTACTTTTCTTCAGGCAAGGTAAGGTGGGAGAAAGTGCAGCCATACCTTTGACCCTACCTATCAAGAGTACGGCTAGCTGGCTAGTACGGCCAGGTGGCATGAAGAGTACAGTGGCACACATCTGTAATTCCAGCACACTGGGAGGCTGAGGCAAGAGGATCACATGTTCAAGCTCAGCCTGAACATCTTAGTGAGACCTTGTCTAAAAAAAAAAAAAAAAAAAAAAAAAAAAAAAAAAAAAAATTAAAAGGGTTAGGGATGGTGTAGCTTAGCGCAAAGGCCCTGGGTACAGTCCTGCTATAGTTTATACATTGTGTCAACTTGAGAAGTCTAGAAGCTTAAGTAAGGCAGCAGCTCTACATACTGGGGTGTAGAGGATAAGCAGTTACCTGGCCATTGTGTCAATTTGAGAAGGTCAAAAGTTTAGCTGAGAGACTCAGCAGGGAGCCAGAGGTCTTACTTGGTAAACATCCTCATCCTGTGCAAAGGAAGGCAAGGATGTTTGTGAAGCTACACCCACCCTGGTGGGGGGGGGGGTGGTGTCCTGGGTAGTATATAAAGGAGGAGAAGAGGCTTGCTCTGGTCCCCCTTTTACTCTGGATGCTTTTGC